>PVKE010002412.1:0-36135 GCA_004027555.1 Craseonycteris thonglongyai | reverse complement strand
CTCTTTTGATTTATAATGTAAGTTCACATATTTTTTGATATAAACAAATGGGTGCATACTTAATTAGAGGGCTAACAAACAAAGAGGGGAGAGAGATGGAGGGATAGGTAAAAAGCTTGAAGAGGAATAAGGGTAGAAACCCAGTTAAAAAATGATAATAATAACAACAATAATAATATTAAGTCATGGGGATGTAATGTACAACATAGGGAAAATAGCCAATATTATCATAATAACTTTGTATGGTTACAGATGGTTACTAGATTTGGTGATCACACCATAAAAAAATATAGATGTCAAATCAATATGTTGTATACCTGAACCTAATATAACGTATGCCAACTATATTTTAATTAAAAAACAAAAACAAAAATAGAGAGTTAAAAGAACAAGATAGAATTTAGTGTGCTGTTGTGAGAGACCATTAAATACCTTGGATGGGATAAATTCAAATTTCTTTGCCCATATCTATTTATATATTTTCCCCAGTAATAGAACCTTTAACTTGAGCTGGTATGTGGCTGCCCAATTAAAGTCTATCCTATCCTATCTTACAGCTAAATGTAATGTAATGTGCAACTTCTACATAAACTCACAAGGAGCGAGACCTTTTTTTCATTTCTTTTATCCTGCTCCCTGGTATAAATGTGAATATAGTGACTGAAGCTATAGCAGTTATCCTAAACCATGTGAAAATTTAAGATTAGAAGTTGAAATATAAGGCAATGCTAAAACAAAAGAAAAGCAAACAACAACAACAACAACACTTTAAATAAGGAGCAGGAGCATATTTTATTTCCCCTTTTAACTTATGAATTTTTACTAAGATGAGTGAAATTAATGATGTGTTAGATATTAAACTCTACAGATTGACATTAGGGTTAACTAAGGTAATTGAGAGTGTTATATTTTTGAAGTAATCTATTATAGAAATATCTAGTTGAAATGTAAGAACACAGAATTCTTCTTTGTAAAAAGACGGATATATTTAATTTTTAAATTATATTCACAATAAATGTACAAGCAACATACACTGTGAGGGAAAACATTAAAATGTGTTCTAAAAAACTTACAGTTCAGAATGGCTCACTAAGAAAGAGTTTCATATCTACCTTATAACACATGCTTCTTGAGCTTCATAAAATAAAAATTAAATGGTTTTGAATTAGATATTAGCCCTGAGGGCCTAAATTACATTGTCTTCCAAATTTAGCATTATTTGTCATATTCCAAAATATAAATATGTCCCATTTCAAAAATATTTTGGGCTCCATTTTGTGATAATTTTTATTTTGAAAGTATCCTCATTTACATACAGAGTTAGAAAAATTACTAGATAAGAGGACAAAACTGATAATATTAAATTATTTACAACTATGAAAGCAAAGTCTGTTCTATCTCCACTTTACTTGAACCACAATAGTTTTAGGTTTTACTTGCTTTTTATACTACATTTCAGTATAATATTTATCTTAAAATTTTTTATTTTTATTAAATTTAGAGTGACATTGGTTAATAAAATTATATAGGTTTCAAGAGTATAATTACTTTTTTTATTGTTAAATTTATTGGAGTGAAAATAATTGGTAACAATTAGTTTCTGGACGTACAAATCTACCTCACATCACCTATGTATTGCATTATGTGCTCACCACCCAGGAAGTGGGAGTGGGCACCAGATATATGGTGATGGAAAGAGTCAGCTCTCCTTTCATCACCGTATATCTGGTGCCCACTCCCACTTCCCCCCACAATTCTTTTTTTTAAGATTTATTTTATTGTTTTTGACAGAAAAAGAGAGAGACAGAGAGAGACAGAGAGAAGGGTGGGGGTGGGGCATAGCAGTCTCCGTAGTTGTAAATTTATGTCATCAGTTTTCACATCTATATATTGTACTGTGTGTTCACCACCAAAAGTCAAATCTCCTTCTGTCACCTTTATCTTCGGCTACATTCTCTCTCCCCTCATACTTTACAGTGACCGCTAAAATGTTGTCTGTCCATGAGTTTTTGTTTGTTTTCTTGTTCATCTGTTATGTTCAGTTTTATATCCCACATGTGAGTGAAATCATATGATTCTCTACTCTTTGTCTGACTTACTTAATTTAGCATTGTAATTTCAAGATCCATCCATGCTGTTACAAGTGGCACTGATAACAAGTATTAGAAAGACTGTGAAGAAAAAGGAACCCTCATATATTGCTGGTGGAAATGTATATTTCTAGCCACTATGGATAACAATGGAGGTTCCTCAAAAAGTCTAGAAATAGATTTACCATATGATTAAACAATCCCTCTTCTGGGAACTTCCCCCCCCCCTCCAAATAACTTGAAAACATTTATTGGTAAAGATATGAGCACCCTTATATTTATTGAAAGCATTATTCAGGGTGGTCAAGACTTTGAACAACTGAAGTGTCCTTTAATAGATGGTTGGATAAAGAAGATGTGGTATATATATATACAATAAAATATTACTGAGCCATATAAAATATAGAATAGTTTTTTGTTTTTTAAAGGGTTCTTGTTCCAGGTAGGAATAAAGAATTGAATTCATATACTAAATTATGCTATCTATTAAGCCATAAAAATTATAGTAGAGAGTTTGTTTTTAATATATAAAACTCTGAGAATAAGGAGAGTATCAGGGGTGAAAATTACAATGAAATTTTTGAAAGGATAAAGGCATATGAACAAATGATGGTTTAACTACATATTGGCAAAAAACTAGCCTCCCATGTGGACAGTGTGAAAGATGAGAACTAACCAGGTTACCTATGGTATATCATAAAATCCTCAAAGGCACTATAACCAGCTGCGGTATATGTTTATAACTAACAGGATAGGAGGGGGAATACAACATGGAGGACTTGTTAACTATAGTTTGAAAATAATGCATCCCTATATTCCCCTTTCTTTTCTCCACCCCTGAGAGCCAGTTCTCCACCAACTCAGCAAAGCAATACAAAATTATTCTAAAAAAAAAAAAAGATAAATTCCAGACTGGAGAATATCAGGTCCACTCGAAAGAATGGGTACTAAATTTAAAACAGGGTGATTAAGTGACCCGAGTCATTCCATATGCAGAATGCGTTGATCTTGGAATGTCTTAAACCATGATTACCAGAACACTGGCAGTCTGCCTTAATCTGTAAGCAGGAAATTTAAAAATATTTCTCAGTGGATCTAGCAAGCCCAAGAGAAAAGATCCAAAGACAGAGACATTTTGACAAACTCATCAACAGTTCAACAAGATTAATTAATGGTTAACATCAAATTAGATAAATATTCCCTACACTTCTATGTATATATAACTTGCATATTAGATTTTAGTTCTCTATTTTACTCATTAACAGATTGCTAATAATTAACAAGAAAACTTCTAATATGGAAGAGAGAAATTCAAACAAGCATATATAAAAATGCAAATGGAAGAAAACAGGTCTTTTCAGGAAGAAGGAGATGTCATAAGATTGTTATAAATGCCTTCAGAGATATAAGACACAAGAATATAGCCATATAATGAAACTCATAGAAATAAAAACAATTGGCAGAAACGAAAAACAATATAATATTTGGAAGATAAAAATTACATAAAGAGGTACAGAAAACAAAAGTAATAACTTTAGACTCAGTTCAGGCCTCCAATCTTAAGAAAGCTGTTTGGGTGAGCATAGAAAGCAGAGAAAAGAAAATCATCTTAGTAATAGTTCAGAAAGTTGTTCTCAAATTGAAGAAAAACAATTTAAAAATTCTGCGAGCTCCAGCGCAATAGATGCTAGGAGATCTAACCCTATCACTGTAATATTTCAGGATGCTAGGGAAAATGAAAAGATTAAACAAACCTAAGGAAGAGTAAAAACAACAATTTCAATACAAACAATAAGGGATCTCAATGACTTCAGATTTGTCCACAGTAGACCAGAAGCAAGAAAACAATGAAAGAATACCTTCAAATTTATCTAAGAAAATAATATTTAACAGAATTCTACATCCAGAAAAATTAATGATTTTTTATGAGACTAGAATAAAAGTATTTTTAAAGTGCTAAAATGCTTTTAATTATTAGCATTTGGAACATAAACACATTCAAGTATAATAAAAATATATTTAAAAGATGTAACTGAGTTACAAAATATCTGAAATGTCATAATTAATAAAATATCTTTAGCCATTTTACATATTTGTAAAACATATCCTCTTAGTGTTCCCAGAGTAAGAGAGGTCAATAAATTTACAGAACTAGGGGTTATTGGAGAAGTGGTGGTGGACTAGCACAGTTTAATTGTGTGACTTGCTCTTAGTATATGTGCCAAATTTCAGCCCGCTTGCATCCATGGTCTTTAAGATATTGCCGAAGAAGCATGTCAAACATGAAGAAATCTCCCAAGTATGGACAAAATTGAATTTTGCATCGTCATTAAGTTCCTCACAAAACAAGGAAAAACACCTTAAACCATTTTAGAAGAGATATTAGGGTGTACAAGGACCATTGCCCTGGAAAATACATGGTTTACAAGTGGCATAGCTTTTTCAAGCAAGTCAGAGTCGATTGAAGACAACCTCTCTCTGGGACACCCTGTTGAGACCAGTTCCTCAGACATTGTTAAAAAAGTTAAAAACTTGTAGTGAAAAATGCCTGATAGTATAAAAATCAGGTTGCAGAAATGTTTGGAATATCACCTACAACCATTTTGAATATTTTTCATCAGCATCTCAGCATATCAAAAGTCAGTGCAAGATGGGCACCAAGAATGCTCACATCGCTTCGAAAACAGCAGTGCATTGAGCACTCACAAGTGTTTTTGGACCTCTGCAGAGACAACAAAGATGGAATTTTAAACTGGATTGTTGCTGGAGGTAAAACTTGGGTTCATCATTATGAACCTGAGTCAAAGCAGGAGTCCATGCGATGGCACGAAAAGGGCACTCCACCCCCTAAGAGGTTCAAGGTGTCACAATCAGCTGGAAAAATTATGGCTAGGTACTGGTTTTGGTTTTGTTGTTGTTGTTGTTGTTGTTTTTTTTGGGGGGGGTAGTGATACAGAGGGTATCCTGCTGAAGAATTACAAGGATAAGGATATCACAATAACTGGAAAGTACTACTCCAATCTGCTAAAAAAAAAAAAAAATTGTGAAGGAAAAGAGGAAAGTGGACCAAAAGGGAACTACTTTTGCGAGGCAAGGTCGCAGCGGCTATTCTTCATGACTATGACTTCCAAATGTTAAACCACCTCTCTACAGTCCAGACCTGGCTCCATCTGGTTTTTATTTGTTCCGAAATGTGAAAAAAGTTTTGAGGGAAGAAATTTACAGATGACAGAAATTAAAGCTGCATTATTGAGGGCAAAAACAAAAGTGGATTTTTTGGTTTATTTTTTGTCTTTGTTTTTTTTTTTAAGTATAAATAAACTTATTGAAAGACCTGAAAAGTATATTTGGATTAAGGGTGAATTTATTGAAAAAGAAAAATAATAAATGGCTTTTGTTTGTTTGTTTGTTTTGTTTTTTTTACCTGTCTTCCACTTCATTCACGAATTTCTTGAACACTCCTAGTAGTTAGGGTAATTCATTTATAATAATGTGACTTTATCATCTTAGTATTCAGTTGCTAGGGTTACTTAACTGTGATATATATGAATATAAATCCTTGGTATTTTCATCTGGTTGGGTCTTTTAGTTGTTGTATATGTGTCTCCATTGAATACCTGGAGCCATCAGGTTATATTGTGGACTAGAAAGGTATTCTCTTCCTCTCCTTATCATTTGTTATACTAGAGAATAATACTCTAATACACTGCCTTCTCAGAGAGAAGAAATGTTCTTTCATTGGTTAAAATGGTTTTGAAAGTAATCCAGATTTTACTAAAATTAAAAATAGTATCTTATGTATGTATAATCACCTGATTAGTAGGTACCTACCCTTTTGGATAATAATGTAGAAACTTTTTAGGAAATGGATAAAAATTAAATATTATACATTGTTTATATATTCTAAAATACCTTTACAGTTAAAATACACTGATTTTTTTACTTATCAAAATTTGTTAATATAATTCTTAAAATGATTGTCAAATTTTACCAAAAATCTAAACAATTGTTTCCTGACTACTTATAAAATAAATTGTTATACCCTGCCTATTCTTAATGTTGTTTAACATAATAAAGAAAAAAAATTAAAAAGTGCTTTAAAATTCAATTCGAATTTGATTGTCAAAAAACTTAACATTCTTCAAAATGTGAATATTTTTATGCGATATTTTATTTGAGGCTATTTACCACTGGAGGGGTGGAAAGACAATTTTTAGCAGTAATTCATGCAACTCTCTAAAATAAAATTTTAAGAAAGAAGTTATCATTGAAATATGAATTTTAATTTAAAATAATCCACACTTGAAGTTTTGAAAACAATTGAAGATTTAAATTTTAATTTAACTAGGTATTAGCAATTTTATTATGAAACTTTTGTGAGTTTAAAGAAATACTTTATAGAACTTCAATTTTTTGTCATTTGTTCTAGCTTTAATGTGCACCTTTTGTGTTAAGTAAAGTATATGTTATAAATTGTGATTCCATAATAAGAGGGTTTGTTAGAATATTAATTTCTAAACTACACACATCATTATTGATGATTGATGTTGAGCCTATCTTTTCTTCTCCCAATGCTTCATTACATTGAATTATCAACACACAGGGGGGTCTTAAAATGGACATGGGCTCAACTTCAAATACAATACCAGTAATCACTACACCCTCTTACACAACCTTCTATGTGAACACAGCCAATATCCACTCATAGAAGAGGTGAAATGGTGACTGTCGCCTCTGCTATAGTCTCATTTAAACTGCCATAAGCCTAAAGGTTATATTATATTTCCCAGTACAACTTTTCCTTCATCTGAATAGCTCCAAGGTTTTTTGTTCTTGTTTTTTTCTTTTCTCCTGGTAGTTGGGGCATGGCCATCCTGGATGACCTAGAAGGATTCAGGAAGAATATTTCCCATAATGCAACAAGCATATTGTCCATTCATTTATACATACAAGAAAAAAAAAAGAAAGAAAGAAAAAAAAGAAAGTCAAAGCTGAAAGTAAAATGGACATAATTTTAATGATTGTTTTTTTTTTTTAATTTTGTGCATTGGATTCAAACAGCAAACTGTGTGCACTCAACTGTTATCACAATGTTGTTAAGAGATCTGTGTCTTTTACCATTTTACACACAATTGTTCATTACAGTATGTTGTCAGCCTTGTGGAAACCAGGGGTGTGGTATGGTAAGCAGTGGTGGTAGTGCACCTATCTTTTATATTACCTAACTTGAAAATATTTCTCTTCTATGATTCCTTTTTTTTTCTTGATAAAAATAGTTTTCACCAAACGTTGGTGGTGCACACGCACTACCATTCATGCTTGACATCACACCCCTGACAGGAACACATGTTCTTATTTTGTTGATAAAAAGTATTACAAAAATTTCCATACAAAAACTATTTTCATAGAAATCTTGCATTTCCACAAATAAACCTGAACATTTTTTGAAAAAAAAAACTGCTCAAGAATTTTGTTCATTTAACATTGTGACTGTATTGATAAATGCAGTCCACTTCAAAGTTCTTCATACGTACTTTTCTAAAGATGACCAGTCTTCATTTTCCTTTCACTGAGATCTATCCAGCTCCATTAAGTTCATTTATAGCAGACTAGGATTTGGATTAACATATCTGAATGCTAAAATGAAATCTTCAGTCTTCCACATAACTATCAATACCCAACCATCTCTTACAAGGTTAAGACAAAGAATGTCAAAACATCATCCTTTATAATTCAGAATATCTGAACCAAATGTTGCTTTTTTCTTCTTGCTGTGGGTTGGGACAGGGTGTCCAGGCGGGGGATAAGTAAAGATCTGGTGGAATTATATGTTAACTCTTCTGACAGTGAATTTAAGAAAACCATTATTGCCTTTGTAATTGACATTTCTATCTCAATCAGTGACACAGACTGTCAAAAAATAATAATAAAAATAAACCAAAGAAAAAAACACGCTGATGAAGATATGCTTTATATTCCACTTGCCATGAAATTCAGATTTGTTTTGTGTTACATTTTTTCACATCCTATAAACACATATCATCTATTCAGATGATCACTGTACTGAGTAGTTGGGGGTTAATAACATTACCACCTCTATTATCTGGGTGTTCAGAAGACTGTACTGTGTCTTGTAACATTACAGTTTGTGCTGTTTCCAAGTATTTTTATTCTTGCTATTTTTCTTTTATTGTTACCCTTGGGGCAATGATATTCCATCTACTGGCAACAGTTGGACTTCAAAAGGAACCTGCAAGTTCTTACTGGACTGCATTTGAAACCAGCCACAAAATGCACGTGTTAACATTCACTCAAAAGAAGGGAGGAACCCATGATAAACAGTATAACCCCGTGTAACTTGGTTGATCCATGATGCTTGTAAATCAAGTCTGATCACTGAAACTTTTTAGATCACAGAGTCTCTAGTTCATAGACACAGCGGCATGAGGTAACTCATTTTATTTTGCACAGGTTGCATATTTCCACAGGAAACATTCTCGCTAAATTGTTTGGAAAAAAGACGACAGTTTGTGCTTGGGTGTTTGGCTTCCCAGCTTTATGCCATGGTTTCTTTACCTGGCAACCTTCTGTCGTTAAACGTGTGCATGTTGATAACTTCTTCTGTTTTCACAATAACTGGGGCCTGTGGCTTGTGTTTTAACCGACGCTGGCATTTCAGGGACATCCTCAGTTCTTCTACCATGGCGCTACAGAAGGACCTCTACAGAACAACACAGAAAATGAATTATTACAAAACAGATAAACTGCAACTGTGCAGAAAAAATACAAAGATTATTCTCAACAGCCTTGTCAATATAACAGACATGAAGATTTGAAAATTTTCATTTATAAAGGCTATAGCAAATTGTTACACTTTTAATACAAAACACACAATCATTAAAATATTTTATCAAAGTGGTAGTTTAAAGAAAATCTCCAGCAGATAGTTAAATGAACTGTTAACTAAGAATGCATGTAATACATATATAATGAATAAGATTTTCAGATGTAAATTTAATTAACATCATGAAATATATATCTACGTTAAAATTTAAATAAAAACACATATGTACAAATCAATAACCAGAAATCCATTCTTTATGTTTTAAAAATTGAAGAAATATATTACTTTTTACATTATAACATGAGATATGAAAATTTTCTTTAAACATGGGTTCATCATTGTACACCTCAAAACAGAACAAAAACAGCACTAATGCAGACATAAAAATATGACAATTTCTCATATCTTTTTGAGATTATGCCTATAAGACTATTGATGATTAAAAATAAATATGATTTAATCCTGAAATAAAAATTTTAGCACTTTAAAAATCCATGAAAACATATTAGGGATTATTTTTGGGGTTTTTTGTTTGTTTGTTTTTGTCCCTATTAGCGTAATAATTGAGATCTGGTAAATAATTTCTCCTATGAAGACAAAAAAAAAATAGCCCTATACATATATATTTTTAAATTTCTATTTCATTAGAAATAGATTTCCTAGAAATTTAATATATCTGGGGCACATTATAACATACTTCTAAAAATTTCTATTACAAAGTCATACATGTGAAACAAAACTTTATTAGTCTCCCTCCCCAGTTGATTGAGAGGCACGTGTTTTAGTTATATATAGATCAGATTCATGAACCAGTTGTATTGTAGTGATAATTCAGATGGGCTGAGATTTAGGCTCTTTCTGTGCAAGAAATAAAAATGTGGAAAACAACCAAAAATGTGGATAAGTATGAAAAATTTACACAACTCTAAAAATATGAAAACATAATAAAATAAGCTTAATCAAATATGCATGTGAGGAGGTTGCCTTCCCCCTGCCCCCCTTATGTGTTACTTCTTTGCAGTTTATCAAAGTAGGCTAATTCCAAAAGAATACAAGATAAAAATATTTAATACCATGTATGCATATTATGTTTTTAAAAATAATTTGCATACATACTCTTTGTGGCAAACTAATACTTTGTATCATATAGATGCCTACCAAGTATAAAACTGATTCATAAAGACGGTACCGTAAGTCACTTTGTGTAAGTCACACCTGAGACTCTAGCAAGATATTCTAATACCTAATTTTGTGACTTAACCCTGCCCTAGTACCTTCTTGTCCATTCCTGGCTATATATTTATTTTTTATGCGGTCCTGAACAGTTAGTTTCCTTACTGGTTTTCCAACTCTATGTCTAGTCTACTAGTTTATTCCTTCCGCAAACACTCACAATTACCAGAATAATCTATGTTTTTAAACATTGGTTATTAATAGCATTTTCTTGTCCAATAAACGGTAGAATTCCAAATCTCCTATTTTTACCATCATGCCTTCTCTGATTAATCTTTTCCCCTTCTTGCTTTCCTCTGATTTCTTTTTTCTCTACACACACAATCTCTGCTTAGATTGCCAAAATTGTCTTTTTTGCTTCTCCTTGCTCTGGTACCCTGCTGAGTTCTTTCATCCTTCATATCAACTCAACTCTATCCATTACCTCAGGACATGACTCAAGTTTTAACCTATTCAGGAATGCCTTTTCAATTTACCAGGTTCATTACTTTCAATCAGTTTAGTTTTGCCCTTTTAGTATTTTACATTCTTTATAATGTTTTTCTATCTGGTCTCTGTCTTCTATGTATCACTCTCAATGAATTATAAAGCAAATAGATCATGTTCTCATGGTCCAGATTTAACACGTGTTCTTTAGATGTTGACTGAGTTAAGAGTAGATACACCTTATTCTAATGCTTTGTTATTTAACATTTTTTTCTAATTAAATTGTTAAAAATGTAATTTTTTTAGAAGCTTAGTAAAATGCATTGTATAAAAGCTAATCAAGCAAAAATTTTGGTATTTGTTCAATATTAAATTCATAAAAATATAAATTTATTAGTACTTGTAATGAATGATGATCAAATGTTACAGGTGAATTCCCCATTAATAGAGCTACCGCTATGCATTGTTTATTATGTATTAAATTATACAATTCTAAAATTCATAAATTATATTTCTATTAAAGTAGTTATGACACCTGACAGCCAATACATGGACACAGTGTTTCTTATTGCTTAATACCTACTATTAGATGTACTTATTAAGAACATGATGATAATGATGATGAAGATGATGATGATGATGACAACATTGTAGAAATGGAAACATTTGACTCCAAAATGGGAAGAAATACATAGTCTTGAGGTAACTTAGTCTTGGCTCTCTGTTGAAACATTTAACAGAAGAATTGATTAGATAATATAACAAGGTCAGAACTTGATGCCATTGACACTTAAAAATATTGTAATATGTGAGAACATTGGATTGTTTAAAATAAGCCTTCACTTAAACTAATAAATTTCCCCAATGTTAATTTAGCACACACTTTGTTTTTTGGCAAACTATATTTTAGATGTTTTTATTGTATTAGTTTCAAAAAATAATAGTAAATACATTAATAAATTTTTGTCCATACTAACAAAGTGGTTTAAATAACTGGGTTTCTTAGAAAAAAATCTATAAATTCCCATACTCATTTCTAGTAAGTGAAGGAGTGAAGTGTAGTTAGTACTTTATATGTAAGTTCACACTAATAGACACATGAAACTATTTTAAAACAATTTTATGTAATATAAAATTTATAATGCTGAGTGATATCAAATGTAGGTAAAATTTTCCCCTAAAGTTAGTCTCTTTCATCTTTTATAATTTAACATTATCTTCAGTAAATCATATTTATAAATTTTGAAAATGAAAACTGTAGTATTATAACTCTATTACTACCATTTTAGATTTTATCTATTTTATAAAGCATTAGATAGTGAAAATTTTAATCACAGAACCTTTAATCAACCAATCAATAGCCTTGATTATATGACAAACTACCATATTTATTATTGTTTTTCTCTCAATATGCTGAAATTTGCCAGCCTTTTTGTGATCTATCAGTGTAAGTTTCCCCCCAAAATAGTTTTATCTTAGGTTTTTAATAAAGTTACTGTAATATAATAGGTTCTTTTCTCACATTTAGACTTTTTCTAATATTTTATTATAAAACTATGGAAACCTTTAAACTTGAACAAGAGTTTGAAATCAGCATAGCAAATCAAAATACTTAATATCACAAAGTGCTATTCAGTTGTGGCAGTAGGGCAAACACATATTCTTTTCCTGTTTTTAAAAGCTGTAAAATACAAATTCAATATCTAGTCTTATGTAAAAATCTAAAGTTGAAAATGCAGAGACGATTGTGAAAAATAGTTGTTTCCCTATGCTGTATGTTGCCAAACAATTACCGACTTTTAAATAAAGTCCTATCATTATTTGATAGAGACAAATTGTCTTTCCTATTTCACACAATGATTGAAATTTTTTTAATGTCTTCTTATAAAATTATAAAATAAAGCTTTGAAAAACCCAAATTAACAGAGTTTCCTGGGTTATAATAAACAAGATGAAAGAGGAGAAGGAAAAAGAGGAAGAGAAGAGGAGAAAGGAAGAAAAGGAGGAAGGGTGAGATGGAGAAAGAGAGAGAGAAAAAACTATGATTTTATTCACTTCTCCTTACAGATGGATACACACAAATTGTATTATTAAATAAGGTAGGTTTCTTAGATTAAAAACAACAACAAAAATGTTTCTCCACATTAATATAACAGACTACAAAAAGAAAGGCACAAGGATACTAACCATTATTAAAAACCTCTTTTAGTAAGTTTCAAAAGTTTACTAAACAGTGTCTGGATGGTAGGGTGGCACTAACCAAATAGAAGATTCCTGAAAATGAAAATTTAAATCTTTGAGCTGTTAGCATGTAATTACATTTGAATTAGTAAAAATCATTATAAAATTCACTATATTAAATGAGGCAACTATATTTACACATCTCTAATTCTTGAAACAATGAAAATCTGAAAATCTTATAAGTCTGAATTTGACTGTACTTACATTGCTTTTTTAAAAACCTGTATTTGTAAATTTTTAGCACAATAAGACAACACATAAATAGTCTGCAGATAAATGTTCTAAATAATATCATTATTCGTATTAAAGAATAATTTATTCTTAATAACTTAACTTTCTAATTTATAGATATGTTTATATGATAACATGATTCAACAATGCTTGGAGAAGTGCATAACTATTTTTAATATTAGAAATCTAGTTGTAAATATATTTCACATTGAACACTGACTTATTTAGCTTCAAGTTTAAACTTTTATATTTAGCAATATCTTTTGAAAAACAGCAACTGATAAAAGTAAACAGTTTTATTGCTTAAACTTTGAAGCTTATCATTTTCATATTGAATATATGTAGTCATTTATCACCCAAAGGAAGAATAATCATAAATATTATACACTACTATAAAGTCTCTAATTAGTAATTATTTTCAAAGAAGGAAACTCTATTTTATGTGTATTGCTATTGTATTCTTTGATAGATTAAAATTAACTACATGACATTTCACAGAATAATGCCCAATATTTTTCCATAGTTTCTACTTGAAGCCCTATTAAAACATTTGCAAGCTGCTTTTATCAGATTTCATATTTCACTTTTCTAATATTTACTAGCATATATCAACCAAACAGTTTTGCGTTGTTTTTCATTTAAATTACTTGTTAACTGATTATGATATCTAGTCCATTCTCAGACACTTTTCTAATTAATTTCTGATAATGTAGGCCATCTGAACAAGAATTCCATATCACATTTAACAGAGTAAAATCAAAATGTCACTTTGATCCCTGCAGAAAATTATCATATTGCATAAAAATGAAATTAACTAAATAATAATAATGAAATAAAAAGTATATAATATGTGATATTTTATGTAATATCAGTATATCAAATGAAGTAAATGTCATTTAATGTTACCTTCCCTTTTGATTTATATACAATATTTTAATTGCCTGTCTTTTAAACTACCAAATAGTTAATGCTATATATCAGATATTTGAACTGACCTAGGGCTATATAAATAGAAGCAATGAGAGATAAAAAATGAAACTAAAACTCAAGAGTTCAAATTATCTATCTAAAGTTATGCACATAACTGGTATCAAAGCTAAAGTAGGAATTCTGTTCTCTTGACTACCATTCTGTGGATCCTTTATTATATAAGTTTGCCTCATTAACAGTGATTTGAATTTCAGCTGAGCCTTTTTATCTGGACTCTGTTTTGTTTTTGTGTTATTTTTCTTCTTTTGTCTTTCTAGGATTTATTACTTAGCATAATAGCAGCAAGGCCCATTTGTTCTTAATAAATGCTAATATTTTAATATTAAAAATAAGTCAGAGAGAAAAACTAATGACAAGAAATACAATATTATTTTCTCAATGAATAAAATGACAAATCATCTTCTGCTCTTGCCTGGATTATATTAGAATGTTCAACATAACAAAAGATTAAAATATTCTCAGAAACTGTAATGGTTACAGAAACAGTTACCGAATATCTTTATATTGCATTTTGCAAATACAATGAGACAGAGAATAATGGAGCATCATTATACATTTTTAAACTTTCCTTACTTAAGCTAGAAAAAAATCAGTAAATGAGTTCTGACAAGTTTCAACACCACTTTAGTCAATACAGCTGTGAAATGCATTTTAAGGAAAAGCAATGCTAATCATCACATCCTTGCTGGTAGTCATAGAAATATGATATTCCAACAAAATATATAACATCCAAATAACTAATGCTTATTTACAGGAAAGCTCTCTTTTCTGAAGACCCAACAGATAAAATGCATCATCTTTATGAACAGTAACAATTATATTATAACACTAAAGACTTATTATATGGCAGACACATCCAAAAATCTCTGTCTTAACTTTATTTATGGTATATTTTGCTACCCATTTATTTTTTTTTAAACATAAAGAAAGTTTAAGTCATTTTACCAATGATTAAACAAAGCTGATAAATGATCCCAACTCATTTTTATATCAAAACTCATGCTTAATGAGAGGAAAGTAAAATAACTAGACAGTGCTTATGATCAAAGCCCAACATCTGTTTCTCTATAGTCTACATCAAACTCCTACCACTCCACTCATTTCATTAACAAAACTTCAGGAAGAAAAACCATCAAGAAAAATTGTTAAATATTTCACTTACATTTTGTGCAACATGATATAGTATAAACAGTGTTAGACTAGACATCTTTAATCTTGAGACACACACTTGACCCTTGAGAGACTTATCCTCATCTACACAATATGGATAATATTTACACAGTTCTCAGTGTAACTTCATGCTCAAAAGAGGTACTATAGTTTATAAGCTCAAAAGTTGTTTATAATAATAAAAAAGTAAAGTTTGCAATCAAACTACAATCTTAATTTTAAAACATTTATGATAAAAAAGTATGGGTTACCATAAAAAAATAACTTAAAAATCAGTTTGCTGTTTTGCAAGCAGATTAGTGATTAAAATAACAATTGGGATCTCATTTTTTTTTAAGATTTATTTTATTGACAGAGACAGAGACAGAAAGAGACAAAAAGAAAATGGGGAGAGCCCAGAGAAGTCTCCATAGAGACTAATAACATGTATGTTATTAGTTTTTCGAAGTAGTTTCATTTCACACAGGTGGGTGTGTAACCACTCAGGGCCGGAACGCGTCTGGGAGCCTCCAGCATGGGAGGCACACCCCTGCAAGCTGGGGGCTGAACCCAGGGCTTCCTACATGAAAGCTCACCATGGCGGAAACAAAACTGGAGACCCACACACATGGGAAGCACACCACAGTTCAGCATGGGCCAGGGCCAGGACTGGGAATAGATTCTAGACCTCAGGGCTGCAAATCCAGCACTCAACCTGCTGAGCAATCCTGGCAGCCCCTTGGGATCTCATTTTGAGGTATGATTTTATATTTATACATAAAAACAGTTTTTTTTTAATCCTCCACATATTCAGGGGAAGTCAGGATGCCTCAGTGGGTGAAGTTCTCACTTTGCAGCCCTAGGGCAAGGACTGAATCCCAGCTCCAGCCCGTGTGGAGCCATATGCCGAACTAGGGTGTGCTTCCCATGCCAGAGGCACCCAATTTGGTCTTGACCCCTGGTTTGGCCCCCAGCTTGAGGGAGCGTGCCTCCCATGAGAGAGGCCTCCAGCCCAGTTCCCACACTGTGTGGCCCCAGCCCACCGGTGTGGAATGAAACCAAGTTGAAAACTGATGATGTACAACTATGGAGACTGCTCCACTTCTCTCTGTCTCTCCCTGAATCTGTCTCTCTCTGTCTTTGTCAATGACAATAAAATAAATCTTAAAAAAAAAATCATCCACATATTCCTTATATGGGTCATTAATGAAAACTGAGAAATCTGCTTTCAAATAAAGGCAGTAACATAAAACAATACATAATAGACTATTTGTCCATAGTTTATGTTCAGCTTCTAACTTCTGAATAGCAACATGTTTTATATATCTAAATTTTACTATATTAAAATTTGTTTAAAAAAATGTACAGATCTTTACTAATGATTTATAGCAGTGTTCACTTTCCTGTATCTTATTCAATAAATGGCATCTTTTTAAAAGCATTGCTCCTTTTAGAATGAATTCTTCAACATTCTAAAAGCAATTTGTATATAAGAATCTGTGGACAACCTGTTTACATTCTTCTGGTTCCGTGAAATACAGATTCAGCCAGCTTTGAAAAGCATTTTCTTTGTGAATAATCTTTAATCCAGGATTCCTAGTCCTACAGGTTTAAACTAAACCCTCTAATTTCTCCTTAACACTTCAAAAATTGCATTGTTTCATTAGTCTTACTATGAGTTACAGCTGCCTTATATTTGTTATTCAATGACAGACTGAAGAATATTCTATGTGTTTTCAAAATTTTTTTGAACTTTCAGTGACTGGAAGAATAGTATTATTTAGAGATTTCTTGGATATAAATTTACAGTATTCTATAACACAAATAACAATATTGACTAACATGGACTATATCCTAAAGACTGATAATACCAAGTAGTTCTTTTTTTTGTTTGTTTTTAAAGATTTATTTTTATTGTTTTTGACAGAGAGAGAGAGAGAGAGAGATACAGAGACAGAGAGAAGGGGGAGGGCCTAGAACAGTCTCCATAGTTGCACATCATCGGTTTTTCCACATAGTTTCATTCCGCAGGTGGGCACGGGGCTGCACAGGCCAAGAACTGCGCCAGGGTCTCGCCCCAGTGAGAACTGAACTGGGGGCACTCCCCAGTTCAGCGTATGGGTCCGCAGGGCCGGGGCTGGGATTCGATCCTCGGTCCCCGGGGCTGCAAAGTGAGTGCTTAACCCACTGAGCCATCCCGGCTTCCCCCAAGTAGTTCTTAATATGTACATCAATCATCTTAGAGAAAAGTTAGGGCAAAAATATGTGTCCAAACAGACATAACTTAAAAATTCAATACCTGAACCATAATTTATATTTTTATTTCTCAGACATATTTCTACATATTGTTTCTACTTAAGTAATAAGAAAGTAAATATGTTTGTGACTTCTTTTTCATTTTAAGAAACTGAAGGATCAGTGTTCAAACTGTTCAATAAAAAGTTTGTATAAACAAATATATTTTCAATTACATGGGAAAATAAATATTTCTGTGTGCAAATCAGATGAAAACAAAAAGTCAAACTATGTATGTTATATTACTGTTCTTGCTGGAAATCAAAAGAAGGCAGAACTGGGTGTACCTTATAAAATAGGACATATTCAGTCAAATATTTAAGAAATGAAGAGTAATTTTAAACATAAATTAATAAACCCCAATTATGTCTTAAATAATTTTATAAAAATTAAAATTGGTACAATCACTTATAATTCATAGTTATAAAACCAATATATCATTACAAATATTACCAGAGAAAAACAAAATTTTGTATAGTAAACAGCTTTTTTAAGTTATAAGTCTGAGAAAGGGAAACAGTATCTTTCAAACAAACTTACACAATCTGAAATGCACAAATGTACAATATTTTAGATTCTTTGCTGAATGAATCTTAAGTAGTAATATTTTTTAAATCAGCAAAAAGGTAAGGCAAACACACCTACCAATTAAAAATTGCATGTGTTGATTAGTTATGATTTTGGACACATTCAGAAAAGAAAAATGTTTTAAGTACTTTCCAAATGGTCAACTTACACTTTGAAAATGTTATTTTTATTTTTATTTTTTAATTGTTAAATTTATTGGGGTGACATTGGTTGGTAAAAATTACATAGGTTCCAGATGTACAATTCTACATTTCATTGTCTGTGTATTGCATTGTGTGCTCACCACCCAGAGTCAGTTCTCTTTCCATCACCTCCTGATTCCCCCCTTCCTCCTTTCCCCTCATGTAACCACTGAACTATTGACTGTATCATATGACTTCACTTATAGGTAAAATATAAAACTAAAAGTAACAAATAAACAAAACTCATGGAATTTTTTTAGGAAATAAGCATCTATTTATTAGAAAAGTTTGAATAAATGATAAGTGATAAGCAATGTATCTTTGATTCATTAATTTTGCATCAAAATTATAACCATTAAGCACTATAAAATTGGAATACACCATCTTGTGGTTATTTGAAAGGAATGCACTTTACAGTGTTTGAATTTTTAAGGTCTACATAGTTCAGCATTATCTTCTGTTTTCAGTTTTAACCTGCCGTCATTTAAAAAATATATTTTTTATACTACTACTATTATCAAATAACTTATTGATATTAAAAAGAAGTTAGTCATCAAGACCTATTTGTTCCATTCATATTTTGCAAACTATGTGCTATAAACAACATTTGTTCACCTTTAAATGGTAATAATAATTATTAATAACTTTATCATTATCATAGTTATTAGTAAGACTTGACATGGGAAAATATTAGCTATTCATATTTTTTTTAAGTTTTATTTTATTGTTTGAGAGAATGTGAGAGAAAGACGGAGAGACGCAGAGAGAAAAGGGAGGGCCCAGAGCAGTCTCCATAGTTGCACATCGTTAGTTTTTTGACATAGTTTCATTCCACACAGGTGGATGTGGGGCCACATGGGGCAGAACCATACCATGAGCCTCCCTCATGGTGGTTACCAGTTGTGTGCTGCAGTTCATCGTGTATGGTTGCATGGTGTGGGCCCGGGATCTGATCCCTGAACCTCACAGTTGCAAGTCACATGCTCAATCTGTTGAGCTATCCCAGAATCTCTATTCATAAATTGTATCCATAAATCTATATTCAACTATTATAGACTATGTGTATATTATTACCTGCCAGATTATTTAGATAAAGACAAAAATTTCTATATACTGTTTAAAAATTTTTTGGAATACTATACACTAAAGAAAGAAGAAAGAAAATGTAGAAAGAAAAAAAAATAGATAGCAAAATATTTGGGGGCTGGAATGGTGAATAATATATGCTTATTTATCATCAATGTGCAAAACATAGTTAATTGCACATTTGGTTGTCAATAAAATAATTACTGAATAAATGAATAACCTTACAATGTTTATTTTTTTTAATAAAAGTATTAATAGATGAAAAGCAAAATTGAAAGTATAAATGAACTGTCAATTTTTATATGTCCTCATGCATATCTGATAAAATCCAGGCATATTTTATGGATAATTAAAATAAATTATGTAAAATGTTAAATTGTATATCCCAACTGAATAAAATATTCCCCCACACACACAAATGAAGAAGAATTGAGTCCAAAAACCTATTTTATCAGAAGAAATAAAAAGGTATTTTAATAAACCTCTAATTACTTATTTGACAAACATAATTATTCTGAGATATAGAAAAAAATATACATTTTTTCTATTTATAGTAGACTTTTCTAATTATGCCACTGGAATCAAATTCATTATTAATTTAAATAATATAAAAATTAGATAAATGATAGATGAATAAATAAAAAAATACATGATAGATGACAGACAGATGACATATGATAAATAGATTAGATAGATAGATAGATAGATAGATAATAGATACATGATAAATAGATGATAGATAGTCAGATATAGACAGACAGATTGATAGAAAGAGAGAGAGAGAGAGATCCTAATACCTTGGAAATACAAACCGAAAACATGAGATTCTTGTCTGATAGAAACTAAAACTCTAAGAAAGAAAGCCACACATGGAAACCAACAAATAAATGGTGTGCTCAGGGACAATGAAGATATGCATAAGCCACACAGAAAAAAACAAACAAACGGTATTAAAGCTTAGTGATAGATGTGAATTAAAAGGGGCAAATGCCTATTCAACTTTCTCAAAAAGGGAGGAAATATTTTAAGAATGATGATAGTACCTGAGATGAGCTAAATAAATAAAGTAAAATATGCAAGTCATACTTTTCATTGAAACAGGAAATGAAAATTTAACACGACCTTGTGGAAATAGTTATGCCTTGAGCCCAAACCTATTATATCTATTCATTAGGTAAAGCTTTCTCAGCAAGTTGATGCCGATCTTGACCCCCTAACCTAAAAAGACTAGTAGGAGTTTGCCAGGTAGAAAAATTGACAGGGCTTGCTTAAGTCAAATGGAGAAAGACTTGAAAAGATGGATGATGACCTTGGAAAACTGGAATCAATTTTGTGTGGCTAGAGTAAAGATGCCAATTGGAGAGAAGTGAGAGAAAAAACTATAACAGTAGACAGAGGCAGATAATGAAGTGCCTCACTTGCTAAACTAGGAAATTTAAATTTCATTATAAAAGTTATGTGGCAACAGAACATCAAGGCATTGTGGAATCTGATTAATAATGCTCACATAATAATAGCAACATAGTTGTTTCTTCCTAATGTAATGTTTAACCTGTTTCTATCAACAAAAAAAAAGGCACATTTTAGTTTACTAATGTTTTAGGAGGTCATAGACATGCATAAAATTCAAGAGAGCTGGATGATATAGTAAAAATTCAAGGAAATTAGTTATTTCTAATAATAATGAAGATTATTTATTTTACAAAATTAAATCTCATATCTTTTGCTTTTTTTATTTTAAAACCAAATGTTGATTAAATATTTGTGCCTAAAGACATGGCTTAGGCAAATCATATGAATAGAACACAAAGAGACAAGAGCAATAGATTACTACATATTATCAAGGTATTAATTAATTGGTTTTATTTTAATACTGAGCTATAACTGAAAAAGAATCATCACATAAGGATGATTTAAGTTTCCAACTAGAATATCTAAATTTCTTCTATAATATTTGGGCTCAGCTAACTAGACAAATATCACATCTATTGACAAATTACAGTAAAAATGAAAACTGATAAGTTAATATTTTTGTCTTTGATTAGTTTTTTTAAATTTGATTTTAAAATTCATTTTGACACCATAAAAAGTATCATAATATAAAACATGTACTTAAACCTAATCATCAGTCAAACCAGTGCAACAAATATTTGATTTAGCAAACTCAACAGATAGAGCCACCCTGAATGTAGAATAAAAATAAATCATGTGATTGTGTAAATTTTACAAATTTTTGAATTGTTTAGTTCACTCTTCAAAATGCTCATATATAAAAACATTAGTTCTAAGTGTTAAGTACTTTTGCCAAGTGAAAATACAGAAATGCTCTATATGAAAGTTTGATTTTAGAAAGGATAAGTAATTGCAACATGAATTATTAAAGAAAATAAAAATATTTTTGTTTATCAAAAATAGCTTTAGGAGTACAAATACTTCAAATAATATCAGAAAAATACATTTGCCTTATATTCCTGGATGATATTTAAATATATATTTCTTCTCTTCATATTTAACAAAATAGTTCATAGATCTTTCAAATATTAAAGAGAATATAATTCCACTCTGAGGCACGGTCTAAAAGTTAAGCCCCTAAAATGTTCTTCTAAATAAAAAAATAAAGATGTCTACAAACAAGAAACATAAAATAATGTGTCAGAGTTTAAAATATTAAAGTATTATTTCACGTCTAGAAGTATAAATTCACAGGCAAAAAGTGCCATGTAACATCTAAATGAGAGATTTTTCCATAAATATTTTTTTCTTGTATTTATAGAATTGAGAAGATTATAGTGCTAGAAATATATAAGTTGAATGAGGTTTCACAAATAGAATATAAAGACATTGGTACCAAAAAAACAAATATATTAACCCCCACCCCCCAAATCAATTTTCTCAAATCAGTTTTCTCAATTTAAAATATATATATATTTATTTATTGTTGACAGAGAGAAAGACAGAGAGAGAGAGACAGAGAGACAGAGAGACAGAGAGACAGAGACAGAGAATTGAGCTGGGGGAGCTCCCAGTTCAGCACATGGGTTCGCACAGCCTGGGGCTGGGGCCGGAATTAAATCCCCAGTCCCCAGCACAGCAAAGTGAGCATTTAACCCGCTGAGCCATCCCGGCTTCCCCATTCTCAATATTTTTGAGTTTTATAATATTGTTTAAATATTTATATTTATTATTTTTGACTAAGAGAGACAGAGACAGAAGTCGAAGGGCCCAGAGCAGTCTCCATAGTTGTACGTCATCAGTTTTCTACACAGCTTTGTTCCACTGGTGGACTTGGGGTTGTGCAAGGCAGGGACGGGGCTGGGGGCCTCCTGCATGGAAGGCACACCCCGGTGAGAACCAAGCCGGGGGCACACCCCAGTTCAACATATGGGTCCACAAGGACTGGGGCCGGGATTTAATCCTAGGACCCTGGCACTGTAAGATGAGAACTCAACCTGCTGAGACATCCTGGCATCTCCTGAGTTTTAGCGTATTCTTCAAAAGACAGTGGTCCAAAGGAATAAAGGACTCATTAAGAACAACATTAAATGATTTAAAAAACCCAATATTTTCACACATTCATTAATTAAAAAAATTAATTGTAATTTCCACAAGGAGAATTGAGTTTGTTTTCTTTTAATTGGAAATTTACTATATGAAATATCTTCAAATAAAATTTTATTTGCTAACTCTAAATTGTTAATCAATATTGCATCTTAAAATGATTTTCATCTGCAGAGAAGTATTTTTTTCTTCCTATTACAGTTTCTAATTTTTGCCTCCATCATTAATTATATTTCTCCATTAAACTATCTGCAGTGAAATTCAAGCAGGGACAGTCTCTTTTTTTTTTTCAGGCTTCAATAAGAGGAAAAATAGTCACTTGTCCTGAAGCTGTCTTCAATAAAACATACTACATTTAAATTAAAAGTCAAGAAGGTGGTCATGTTCTTTCTGTGAAACCCTGTTATGTAATGAATGGCAGAAGACAATTAAGAGTCACAGTTCTAAGCATTACACTTGGAAGGCAAGATAAAAAATAGCTCGTTTTACTATAATAAAATCATTTTAAAAAAGTGACATTTACCTTTTCCATCTGAGCATTTTTTTTGGATTTGTATAAAAACTCTCCCACTGCCACAAAAACTGAGAGCACCAAACCGGCTGCCAGAACAATGAAGATGCCACCGATATTTTGAACCCCCAGGGCACTGGCCTCTTTGCTCTCTTCTTCCGGACAACCATTGCCTCTCCACCACTTCTCCTTCATCATGTGGAGCTTGCCTTCTTCTTGCAGCTGAAGAATTGCTATGGTAATTTTGTCTCTATATGGAGAACCTAAGAAAAGAAAGGGTAGATTAACTATTTCAAGGAACCCAGGGTTTCATAATCAAAAGTTAACATGATAAGAGAAGTACAGAGCTTTTCCCACATGCTTCAAAGTGTGCCAATGTTTGTTTTCAGTAGTGAAAAACAATGATGAGACAACAGAGAAAAAAGATTTAACAAGACAAAATTAGGTGGGTGGTCATTCTGATTTTGCAGGTAAATTTAATTTTGTTTTTATGCAAGAAAACATCTTCTAAAAGGCAGATTCAACTCAGAGCAATAGAAAATAAGTAAAGCAGTAAATAGAAATTTACAAAATTAAATGGGGATTGCAAAGATATTTAATTAATGTCTAGGAATTATTCTACACTGAAAACTGGATGTTGACTAAACAGTAACCCCTATTTTTAGAAAAGTTGTGAGGAAAAAAAAGGTGTTTCCCTTGATTAAGTGAGTAATTTAAGTCAATCATGATTAGCAAGCTATGTTCAGGGGTAACTAATACTTTGCAGATAATAGGTAATTTTTTTTTTCTAATTTGACATGAATAACTGAAATAACAGGTTTGTATAAACTTGTATCATTCAAATATCATGGCAATGCATTGTAAAATGTTTTAGTTGTTTGTTAATTTATCATGTATGCTTTGAGGGGAAGGGTTTTTTTAGTTGAGGCAACAATATAGCTATAATAATTTAGTATTTATGCTGAAGGAGGTATGCCTTAACTATTCCATGATAAATAAAAACTTTTCTAATTGGTTGCCCAGAATCATAGAATATTGAACTACATGCATCTTTCAATATCTGTCCCAAGAAATTGCCTTTACTGCCTTCTCCCACCCAGAAATAGCCTGCTTCTAAATTTCAATCGTTTTTTCTAAAACACTATAATGTACATTCTATTTTTTGTACAAATCCATCTATAAGTGTTTTTCTGATTATAAAAAAAATGCTAATTTCAGCTTGTATTCAATGTTGCCTGTGATCTTCTTTTGACTTAAATATATCTACAACTATACCTAAAGCTTTCTTTCCGATTAGAGCAATTAAAAGCCTGGTCAGGAAATTGTTCTGCCTCATAAGGGAAACCACTATATATTTTTATTTTACTTGATTAAATAGTAGAAGTAATTCAGCATTACTCTTTTAACTATAGACAAGATAAACTAGAAAGAAAAGGAGAATCATAGAAAGTAAGTAGCCTATTGAAAAAGTTGGAGTGAAGGTCTACCAAATCCAGCTGGAGAGCTTTTTTTCTTTTATTTCTTTTCTTTTTGAAAGAGAGAGAGAGAGAGGTGGAGAGAGAGAGAGAGAGAGAGAGAGAGAGAGAGAGAGAGAGAGAGAGAGAGAGAGAGAAGGGGGAGAGCCCAGAGCAGCCTCCGTAGTTGTACATCATTAGTTTTAGATGCAGTTTCATTCCACAGGTGAGCATGGGGCCATGCCAGGCAGGAAGCAGGTTAGGGGCCTTCTGCATAGGAGGCTAGCCCCTGTCAGCTGGGGCCTCCTACATGGGAAGAATGCCCTGGGTGGGACCTGCAAGAACCAAACTTGGGGCACACCCCAGTTCAGCATATGGGTCCACACAAGCTGGGGCCAGGATTTGATAATCCTCAGACCCTGGTGCTGCAAGAGGAGTGCTCAAGCCACTGCGATATGCTGGCATCCCCTGGTGAGCGATTTCTTAAAGATAATCCTTCATATATCCAGAAGAAAGGTTTAAGCACATGGCTTCATAGAATATTTTCCATAGCTTTGCTAGAGTAGAGTATATCCATTCCTATAATTTATTTTCATTGTGTAATAATTCCTAATTATAGTAGGGGAATTTTTGCTTCTCAGTTTCTGTGCTGTCTTCCAAATACTACTCTGATGAGAATATTCATCTTAAATTTTGCCCCTCAGCCACTTTGGATCTGAAGGGATTAACCCAGCCCACAGCACTTTCTGTCTTGGTCACTTACTGGACACTCAGCTAAGGTCACCTAATATTGTTATTATAAAATTTACCTTTCAAGATGTGACATACTTTCCTAAGTCGAATATAAACTTATTGGAATAGAAGATATACCATCAATTCTCTCTCAACAAATGTGTCATATTATAAGGAGCATAATATATGCTCAAGACATAGCAACATAATATAAAAGTGACAGCCATGTATTCAAAACCATAAATTAAAGCCATCTTCTTTGGCTATTCAGTATTCATTAATTCACTGCATCTAGCCTAGCACTTAGCTTCAAGGTCACTTTTATTCAGAATTATCATTCTGATTAACCATGTATATCCCTTTCAAAATAAATATTTTATTAAGAAAGAAATTTTTTAAGCAAAATGATAGTTCATCAAATATGTCTTTCAACTAAATATATAGCATCATGTGGCTAATATAAAACTGTGGCTACTTTTCTGGAAGTACAATTGTAAGCAAAATTTTAATGGCTAATGACTTAAAAAGTAGACTTTCAAAGATGGGGAAAAAAAAGTCTTGATTCAGCTAAATAATAGTTTGAGCCAGCTCATTTCACATATTAAGAATTATTTGAAAATACTATTTTATTTCCAATTGACCATATGCACTGAACTGTATTAGGGTGTTTATCCTTATATGAGATATATATCTCATATATCCATATATCATATATCCATATATATCATATATCGTATATCCTTATCTTCAAATACAATATTCTCCACAGACAATAAAGCAAACCATTTTCAACAAGTGATGAATACATCTTGCTCTTGTTATCTGAGCTTCTTATTTCCAGCAATTATTGTAAATAAAAACATTTTCCATTGCTAGCAAACATCATCACACTTGTTTTCCAGTGTAAACATAGTAACGTGTAAATGGCATTTGCTTTGAATCAAAGTTACAAAGTTAATATACCATATTTTGAGATTTTTAACAGGATGAAATAATATAAAGAATCCAATCAATGACAATAAATCATTGCCATGTTTTATATATCATTCTGTCATTAATTTGGTTTACTGTAAGTAATTATTTTTAAAAGGAAACAATAATTCAACAATGAATTAATCTTTGGCACATTATTTGATTCTTCTTGGAAGGCATTTCTATGTAAATACTAGTTGAATAAACATGGACTGAAATTTTATGTATTTGAAAAATTTCAAGGACATATTGAGATCAAGGGACAAAAGTGTCTTTCATTTCTCTTATGACATGTACAGCCATGCCTTTAGCTCTAATGAAGTGAACAGCCGTTAGTTAAATACACAGAGCTTATGTTCCACCCAAGCCACAACTCAGCCTCAATCCATACGCCGGGAAGCAAAGAACTAAGACTACATTGACTGAAAACTGTGAGAAGCTAGGTTTTCACACTGTAAGGCTGCATCCAAGAAAGATGTGCATTTTTGTAAGAGGACTCTATTTGATTAGAAAACTACGGAGGAAATTGGAAATATGTCCATCATAACACATACTATTGCAGCTAAAAGTCAATCTTCAAATACTTAAAGGGAGCAGAAAGGCAATGATAATGAGTGAAGAAGCAACTTAGTCAAAAATATCTGAAAGATTACAATATCCAAACTAGAAAGATAACTTTAAGTTTCAGTTTTATTAAAGTACAACTTCAAAACAAAGTTATCAGATAATTTAATTTTTGTGACAGCACATGAAATATTTTGTTTAACATTCTCTACATTAAAATGTTGACATATCATTTTTTTTAAAAGCATCATACAGGATAAGCCAAATACCTTTTTTTTTATTCATACCATCAGAGAAATCAGATTTTCAAATAAACATCTAAGTTTAATAAAATCATTTTATAGTTGAGAAAACAAACTAATTCCATAATTTTTATTTAAATATATACAATTATGTGTGAAATTAAGCATCTTTTCATATATTTATTAGCTATTTGTATTTCATTTTCTGAATCTAGCCCTTCAATTTTACTATAAAATCTCTGTTCTTTTGTTCTTTAACATTCTTGAGTGCAATGACATATACTTCAAACTGACAGTAAGGAACTATATATGCTTAAAAAATTGTCTTTACAAGTTGTCAAGATATCCTATTTATCAGATAAACAAATATTCTGGTGAGAGATGAGAGAAAGAGAGAGGGAGAGAGAGAGAGAGAGAAAGAGAGAAGAGAGAAAAGGCTTCCATTTATCCATTAAAAAATAGATAGTTAAAACCTTTTTTAAAATGGTTAAATTTGCTTTTAGGGGCAGAATGTTTTTCCTCCATCTATTAGTGTTCCATCATTTTCTTCATTTTAACCTGTATTTGAAAAGTACGTCCTTACATAACAATAATTACTACTGTTACTGCATCAGTTTTCTCCATAAAAAATATTTTGTTTCTTGTTAGATCTTTCAACTGGTTCCTGGCTAGATTTTTTTTTTACTGTCCTTGAATTTATACATTATTATAGCTCATCAAGTTACATTTTTTATATTCTTTATCATCTGTCACTTCATATGCTTCACGAAACATCAGTTTATAAGAATTCAAAGCACACTTATCACTTTAAGACATGTCTCTACACCTGGCTTTTAAGTCTTTTTACAAGATACTTTTGGGACAAGAGTTATTCAAATATATCTGTATACCTAAATTGATGAAACTAATTTTTGGAAATGAAAAATGTACATAGCCTTCGTTCTACCTAACAGCACCCAAACTGTTCAAACATTTTGTTAAAATTCTAAGGGACTGACTAAGTATTATTGTTTTTCATAATGCCAAATTCTCTCTGTCCTCTTCCTACATGATTTTAGTTTCCTTTGTTTTATATTTTGTGTAATTCAAATCAATATGATAATAATATTTCTGGAGCCTTCGTATACATGTCTTGTGAGTGTGTGACTACACCATAATCACGAAGCATACCGGTATATTTTTTCCAAATACCGTACTTGCCTCAAATAACTTTAACAGTTGCTTAATTATTCTCCTTTGAAACAGTTAAGTCTGATAATTGTTTTACAGCATATACCCCAAAACTTGGAGATGTTTAAATATTGGCAAAAGATAAGACTACTTATCAATTATAGGCAATCAGCCATACATTATTTATCTCACTGCATCCAGTATTTACCACAGTGTCTATCACATAGCAAGCATCCAACAAATGCCTTCTGAACAAAACACTGAACCAATTAAAACATATCAATTATGATCTAGCCAAAATAAATCAAGGTAGAATATGTATACTTGGATATCTTCCCAGGTGCTTATTAAATTTAGTAGAATATGTAGTGTCCATAAACATACTTGGTTCACATCTCCAGCACTGACAGCCTAGAATAAATTTAGGTGACAAATAAGTTTGCATATGTTTTTGCCATCATGTATTTATATCAACAGTTAGTGCTTTCTCTTGGTCAGCGCCTTAATAAGTAAAAAACTTACTAGCCCCCAAAATGTGAGGGTATCTACTGGAAACATTAACTCTAATTTTTAAATTACAGTGCTGCTACCAATGTTAAAATGTATGTAATGGCTCTTTGCTCCCTATGCTGAAATGAGTGGTGGGAGCCCTAAATGCACAAAAAAATTTAGATGCTTTTAGCATTCTTTTATTCAACATTCATTTCACGGTAAAATCTTCCAATGTAAGTGAAACTAGACTACATTCTCTTAGAGCCTTTTCCCCTGTGGAAGATGGGTTTTATCTCTTAGGACATGTTGTCTTCTATTTGGTTTTTAGAAGTGCTAAGAAAAAAATTATACTTACATTTCAGATCAATTTTGTATATTTCCAGATTTACGTATGTTTTATTCAGTAAATAATGCTGTTATATAATACCATGGTGTCATTATTTTCCACTATAGAGCTTACCGCAATTTGTAACTAAAAAATAATTTCTGTGATTATTTGCTTACTACTCATTTATGGCATGCAGTAAGAATATGATATTTGTTGAATTAATATTAATGCATAAATAAAGTAATATATTCATACCAATAATTGGTTGTGCATACTTGAAATTTTATCTTTGGTCACTTACTATGAATCAAAATTCTATGTAAATCTTTACCTAATCTTTAATAATTATAATACATTTTTTCTAGTGAAGCATTCAATATATGTAGCAACTAATCACTTCATGAAGTACATTTAAGACTTCCTGTTAGATAACGGCTGAAGTAGTGTGGAGTTACTGAGAAAATGCCTTTCATATGAATGTGAACAATCACAAGGGATTCATCTTTGTAATTTAGTACTTAATACATTTACTTCTATGCCTTGAGTTACTCATTGATCTTACTTAGTCCTGGTAACCAAAATACAACAGTCTGACAGTAAATCTGGTTAACTGATCTGTAATAAAACTTGAACCTATAGCCTTAGACTAATACGACACTAACTCAAATGATCCATTGTTTACATATAAAATTCATTAGCACTAACTCTGAGTTCATGAGAATTATCCATTTTTGCATGGTTTGGATACCATTTGATCACTATTACAACACTAATTCTGACTGCTCACAATTCATCAAATTTCCTATAGAAGCTTTCTAGATTCTAGCATGCGAAGTTGGTTGTTGATGTCTGTGGTTTGAACATAGCTGAGACTCTCATTGTTTTCAGTAACATCAAATCTAGACTTTAACAAACATGCCAGGAATATGCAGGTTCTACAGCTGTAATTTGACTTTTTTTTTAAAATTCAGGCTCTGGAAATTATTAGATCTCCATTTAGCCTTCAAAAATCACATTACCAACATTAAAATAGTGCTACTTGTGTAATGAAAAAATAGAACTCATTTTAATGGAAGGTTTAACCTGCAGAAAGATGAAAAATTTACATCATTTTTTTGTGCATCAATAATGAAGACAAATATATTCATTCATTTCATTAAAGCTGAAAAACTGAAGGCCAGCTATTTTATGCATCTATAATTACAAATATTACAGTACTGATTATATGATGAATTGGGAATTCTAGAAATGGATGGTGAGCAAAACAGGGAAAAAAACATGCTTCTCATACTGATTTATGTTTTGGTAAACAGTGGCATATGCTTTATACAAATAAAGTGCCTCCCCTGCTACCAATTCTATTTCTCTCACTTCATCAAATAACAAGAAATAAAGAAGTGGGGAGAACTCATGCATTTAACATTAGAAAATATAAGTAAAGAAATAAATTTCATATTGTTTACATATCAAGGTGGTATACTTTTACCATAAAATAACATTCTGTATTTTATGGGTAAGGTCATTAGGAGATAAAAGTTACTTTAGAATCATTAATATGATTTTTTGCTATGCTATAATCATTACTATAAAATATTATAAAATATTTTATAAAGATAACATTCAAGTCCAATTATGAAATAAGAATGTATCCTAATATCCATAATTAAATAGTAAATATGGCAGAAATAAAAGTATATAACAATTTTTGTGAGATAAAATTATCTTTAATCTAACTTTAGGATTAAAAAGCATTTTAAATATGTTTAATTTACATTTATCTTTAGATTTCCCCTTTACATACTTTATGTATTACATATACATATATGTATTACATATACATAAAGTATACACAGTAGTTCTATGACTATATATGACTAATTTAATTTGGATTTTGTTCACAGAAATCATTTTTCACTGACCGCTTGAAACTTACTATTGATTTAAATCCACAAGTAAAATGGGAACAAATAAGAGTATAGAAAGTTTTAGCATCATAGATAATATGCAGAGACACGAATGTGTTTCTTCAATCCCCTTCTCAGCTGACACATAATTCACATGTCATAATATTAAAGTTATGAGGAATTAACAGAAGAATGAAACTTGCTATTAGCTTATTGTTAAAAATAGAAATAGTTTTGAGACCTTTCATTTAGTTTACAATATTTCTATAAATCTGAACACAGAAAAGCAAAATAAACACCAACTGGCCCTAATGAAATTTGGCTAGACTGCTGCTTTCCACCAGCTCATGGACTGCTGAGTTGGCTTAGTCTTTAAACTGCAGATGTACTCAACATTGGAAAGATAGAACCCAAGAAGGCTTTTAGTGCCCTGGTCAGAAGAGAGGCAATGCAGTTGAAAATACCATTAAAGTAGAAATGCTCTCTGTTCCAATAAAAAGATTACCACCTATGGTGAACTAAAAGGGAGGGATTGCAACTGTTCACACATTTTAAATATTCCTCAATAAAAACTGCTGTGATGTGGTTTTTGGCTTTACCTCACCCAGAGGATATTTTTGCTTTTCTTTTTTCTTTCTTTTTTTTCTTCATCTTAACTCTTTAGAATGAAATAGAAAGTTCAGTTGACTTATTATGAATGAGAACACCTACAACTTCAAAATCTACCATACAGTAAATACCACATTAAAATAACATTGCTGTAGTCAGGATAATTATGAAAGGGATTTAATGTCACCCCAAGTTTAATTAAACCATTTTATGCTTATTTAGTGTTTACCTTCACATCATTGTGAATTGCTCCATTAAGGTATTTTTGTGTAAAGAGAGCTTCTCTAATTAAATAGCTTATATCTGAATCATTCAGCAGTTTCATAGCACACTGGTCAGTAATCATCATACTCAGAGTGATGAATGGTTATAGTAGACCCATAAGAAGAATCACAAAGGAGGAGGTTTAGCAGGCTTAGCAGGTTTAGAAGTAGATGTCTAAACTTTCAAGGGAAAAAAGAACAATATGCATAATTTAAAAAATATTTCTTATTTCCCACTCCAAAAGAGACATAATTATTTCTCTTTTAACCTCCTTCACTTAATTAATTACATATAAGAGCTGTCTCCAAAAAATCCAGTCATAAATACCTCTATTTTTCATATTACGTGGCTAGATACTTCTGGATAGCCATCGTATATATACCACTGAAAAATATCTGAAAATATCTGAAAATCTGAACAATAATATAAGCAAATAAACTTCCTCTCTTGATTATATTTAAAATGTTAGTATGGCTGAAATTTTCATTACAGCTTATGGCTGCTGCAGATATAAACTCAAAAACCTAGGGGAATTTCTGGAGCTAATCTAAATAAATGTCCAAAGACAGTACCAATATTACTGTGCTTTGAATAAATTTATCTCATTAACTCTTGCTGAGAAAGAGCAAGCAAGCACCTCAAATAACACTTTTAACACATAAATACATTCATTTTTTGTGTGTGTTTTGTTCTGGCTAATGATTAACAAAAATTTAAAACTAAGCAAATGTATTACAGATAGTCTTCAATATACTTGAACACTAATCATATAAAAGGTAAATGGTAATGGACTAGTTGAAAAATTAAGATGATTGTAGGTTGAAAGTTTTTGCAAAGTCAGAATCTTATTCAAGTACTAGAGTGGCAAGCCATTTTAGTTACCAAATAAATATAAATATTTCATGAAGTCCTACTTCTATCAAAGGTATAACATAGCAAATATAAATCACTGCCTGAAATCTTTTTCTCAGAAGTAATGGATATGAAGAAGTGAAGTGTGAAATGCCTCTTTTTAGGTCATACTTCTTAGATGAAGTATGAGTTAAAATTCATCATAATGTACTAAGTTCAAAATAATTTTAATTTTATGCCATTTTACAAGTGAAATAATTATAATTCACTAATGTTAAGAACTTAATATTAACAAGCCAAAGAGTAAAAACAAGTTATCTGGGGAAAAAAAAAAAAAAAAAGGATATTGCCATACCTATACCTATAGGTGAGTGGTTTGAATTCCTTTAAATTGAAATTACTATGTTCAATTAATCACAATCAGAATCAGGCTAAAATGTATATTAAATGCAAACAAGTTCTTTTTAGTAATAATGAGACATTTTAATAAATTTCAACTCAATACGTTTGGCATTGAAAATAAAGAAAAATGTTCTACAATATTCTCCCTGGTGCATAAATTTGCAAAGTCAAAATATTATTCAGATCTCTGAAATTTTTATTAGTACATACTGATTGTTTTACATTAAAATTTCAAAAAGGTCCTTATAAAAGTTAGAAATTTATCTTGTGCTAATGTCTAATTTTTTTTAATTAATTTTAATAAAAACACTAATATATTACACTATTATACCACACTAGAAGTTTCTTGTGCAAGCGACCTTGCTAATGGCAATACAAATTTTCCAGAAAAACTCAGCTTTCTTCAGAAGAAAAAGAGTTGATCTGATCAGCCAAGTTGAACAGGTAAAATGAAAAAAAATCTATATCTTAAGGTTCATAGTTTAATTTATTTTCTTCTCTTATCATATAAGTTTAAAATTAGAAGAAATAGAAATTCCATGTACTGTTCTCAGTATTTTGCTCAATTTGAAGTGTTACATTAAAGTATACTTTATATATCTATTAATATTTTAATTATTTCATATGTTCCTTTGTAAGTCAATATCTTTTAGCAAATAGGACCAGGGGTAGAGAGGGGTCAAAAATTGCTCTTTGGCTCTCTTGGGTCCTCACTTCCAAGATTACCAAGCAAAGAAGGAACAATGGTCGTGCCAAAAAGGGCCGCGGCCATGTGCAGCCTATTTGTTGCACCAACTGCACCGGATGCGTGCCCAAGGACAAGGCCATTAAGAAGTTCATCATACAAAACATAGTTGAGGCCACTGCTGTTAGGGACATTTCCGAAGCGAGTGTCTTTGACGCCTATGTGCTTCCCAAGCTGTATGTGAAACTACATTACTGTGTGAGTTGTGCCATTCACAGCAAGGTTGTTAGGAATCGTTCCGTGAAGCCCGGAAGGACAGAACACCCCCACCCCGATTTAGACCTGTGGGTGCTGCCCCACGACCTCTGCCAAAGCCCATGTAAAAAGTGAGCTCCTTAAGGACTGAAGAAATACCCTCTGGGGAAAAAATAAAGTGGAAATTATACTTAAAAAAATAAAAAAATTGCTCTTTGTATGATTCAATAGACTATAACAGAGAGCTTCCTTACAAAAAATTCAACTATTATCTTTCTTTTTAAAAATAGTTTTCACATCTGAACTATCCCAGAGAATTTTTGAGATTCGTACAACATACTATTTTGATTTATTTTTACTAAACATTTCCCCAAAGCAAGACAGTGAGATAGAGATATATCTGACACATTGGTACATTGCATTTACAAAACAAATAAAGTGAACAAACAAAAAGCTCAAGTTTAGGGTTTTATATTAGGTATATGTCAAAATCATTTATTTAAAATTTTTGAAATTATGAATGCTATAATGTAACTATTATTACTGAAAAATATCTGTGCTATACATCAAAGTCTTTACACAATCTCCCTAAATCTTACTAAATTCTCACTACCCTGGATTAATCAACGTTATTTATTGAGGTTATCACGTTTATTATGATGATCGCATTTCATTATGTAATAATAATGAAAGATACCATGTTTATCAATAGCTCAAAAATTATTTGTTTTCTCTATTTATAATTCTTGCTACACCATCGTATTCCCTGGTGTAGAATTCGTTTGTTCAATAAATGATAAGTGAGGGCCCACAGTGTGCAGGCACTGTGGTTGTTTGGGTAACAACAACAAAGAGGTAAAAATCTTCACCTTTATTCAGGTAATGTAAGCCAGTAAAGTAAAGGATGCTAACAATAAATAGGAATCTTAATCCTCTCAGAAACAACACAGAAAAATGCATCTATCTATTCTAGCTTTTTCTGAATGAAAAGATAAGGCAATGGGAACCTAACAAATCACTGCTTTCACCATTTATCGTATTTAAGAATGTACCTGATTTTAAAATTGGTTCAAAGACATCAATTAACCATATCTACCATATAAAAGATTTAGTTTCTAGCACAGTTCTAGACCAAATTCTGGGAATCGGTCAAGCACATTATCTGAAATATTATTATAAATTTAACATTTAAATAGATCTTAGATTTTCCTAGTATAACCCCTTCATTTTACTAATTAAAAAAAATATAAATCTGGAAGTCACAAATTTCAAGTGACTCATCCAAGATCACAAAAAATGACAAGGCTAAATCTAGAATATTAGTATACAAAATAGTGCATGATGATAATTTCTAATAGTTTATTATCAGTCTCTTTTCTAAAATATAAATGCACTCATATAACTTTTCATAAACTGAGCATAAGTACACTTAAATATTAGCAAAGTTGCTAATCATAAATTCCAGAAAAGAAAAAAAATGGTACATAAACTCATGATGTTTTAGGGTTCATTCTGTAATTCTTACTAAGGGAAAGAACCATAGCTGATATAACTATGAATATCAGGGTTTGAGCACTCCATGAATACAACACTAGGGCAATAAGCCCAAGTTTTTTATGAATATGAAGGTATAATTATGTAAACATAATTATTTTTATACATTTATATTAAAAATAATTTAAAACTTCTGATCAATACATGCATTGGCGTAACAATGGAAAGGCTTCAGGAGGTAGAGGCAATAAGAGGTTCATGTTGTATGGAGAATTTAAAAACAACAGTCGCG
>PVKE010002411.1:0-83484 GCA_004027555.1 Craseonycteris thonglongyai | reverse complement strand
ACATTTATCATTCACCATTGTAGAAAAGTAATCGAGTTCCCATTCTTCATTGAAGTGATAAGTTTTCGATTTTTTCGGTTCACTGCTCATGTTCATGGGTATACTAGAATGCAAAGAAATATGACAATTTATAGAATAAATATTGAATTAAATATTTTCCTAGAAAATTCAAAAACTCATGAACTGCGGCAATTATCTCTGTTACATTGAGAGAAATAATAACAATACTGCATATTACGATCGGGGACAACAATACAAGTATATTAAAATCTAATATAGATATATTCAAATTTACAAGAAGTATGTTAAAGTTACAATATAGGTATTATGATTTACAATACTGACTTCTTAATTTAAATAGAATTATTGTTATTCCTAATATATTTGTAATACTGTCCCTTATTTTTCTCTCAGTGTAATGACCACAGTTTAGAGATCTGTTGCCGAGAATGCTCACTTATCAAGTAAATAGATAGGTAAGAAAACAATTTAATTTAAAACAAAGAAAAGGTACTTACATTTTAAACAGAAGAAAAATTGAAACTCAACGTGGTCACCAAGGATAAATAATATTGATTGATAATAATACTGTTAATACAAAAGAAAAGAAAAGAAGCATGACACTACCAAATATTCAAGCTAACTGACTGTTCTTCGATGAGTTGAGTCGTAACTGTTGCGTTCACGCGTTGCGTCCGGTGACGAGTGTAACACATAAGTCAAAATGTATTGTCTGGGTGGGCGGAGATCACAGTGTCAGGCTGTCAGAATTCTAGGAATTTATGACCTTGGCAAATTCCCAGAATGCATTAAACAATTGCTAGAAAGTTTTGTCTTCTACAATTGCTTCAAAGTCCATGGTACACGGAATTCCACCCCAGACATTGCAAGCGATCGACAATCGACCAAAATTGGCCTCGTGATCGACTGGTCAACCGTGATCGACTTGTTGGCCACCCCTGCTCTAAGCTATGGAACCAGTTCTGCTTCCCTCCCCGGCCTGCCTGTCCTTGCTCACAGAGAACAGCTTCGGGTTCCTGCCCTGCCGTCCAGCGGGGAGTCCGGCAGGCGTTGCTGGCCAGGGACTCCCTAAGGCACCATGTCCACTCAGACGCCCAGGTGGGGACGTTGGATTCTGAAGTGAAGTGAGGCAAACCCTTCTGCAGCTGGAGTCAGGAGAGATGGTGGCCAGCCGTGCCCCCTGCACCCAGAACCAGCAGAGGTCCGTCTATGGGGTGAGGGAGCTGGAGCCTCCCGGGCTCCATCCAGCTTCTAGAGAGGACTCTCCTACCCTCTCTGAGGCTCTGCAGCCCTGCACAGACGGGCCCACGGGGGACAAGAGGACCTGCTCGCATGGCCTTGAGGACAGCGGACCCACTTGCCCCACCTTCTGCGTACTGGCGTTCCACGGAAGATGAAGTGGAAGCTGCCAGTGAGGCTGCTTTAGAGCTAGAAGACTGGGCCTGACTCCTGCCCACGAGGCCAGACTTGGACACTGCCCGAGAAAGCAGCACAGTGCTGTGTCACCGGCTGTGTTCCTAGCACACAGCGCCCCGCAGTGCCTGCCGGGGGAGTCCGGCTCCCAGCCTGGGCTCCCCATCTGACTTCTTAGATCAGCTGTCCCACTGAGTGGTCCGGCTGACACGGGCCAAGACTTCTGATGGCCACCATCTTCCTCGTACAGTACTGAGCAACTGCGATGCGGCCACACAGGGCCCGGCACGCACGGCGCCGCTTCTCACGCCCTCGCACATGTGCGGTGTCCGGCACAGGGCCCGGCACGCACGGCGCCGCTTCTCACGCCCTCGCACGTGTGCGGTGTCCCGCACAGGGCCCGGCACGCACGGCGCCGCTTCTCACGCCCTCGCACGCGTGCGGTGTCCGGCACAGGGCCCGGCACGCACGGCGCCGCTTCTCACGCCCTCGCACGTGTGCGGTGTCCGGCACAGGGCCCGGCACGCACGGCGCCGCTTCTCACGCCCTCGCACGTGTGCGGTGTCCGGCACAGGGCCCGGCACGCACGGCGCCGCTTCTCACGCCCTCGCACGTGTGCGGTGTCCGGCACAGGGCCCGGCACGCACGGCGCCGCTTCTCACGCCCTCGCACATGTGCGGTGTCCGGCACAGGGCCCGGCACGCACGGCGCCGCTTCTCACGCCCTCGCACGTGTGCGGTGTCCCGCACAGGGCCCGGCACGCACGGCGCCGCTTCTCACGCCCTCGCACGCGTGCGGTGTGTCGCACAGGGCCCGGCACGCACGGCGCCGCTTCTCACGCCCTCGCACGCGTGCGGTGGGGACTGGCTTTCTCCGCCCCACTTGATAGCCGTGCATGGGGCTGAGGCACAGTGAGGTCAGGGCTCGTGAGCGAGCGCAGCCGCTGCACGCGGCAGGGCCGGGAGGGCAGTCGGCTTCCTGGAGTTTGGGCTCTTCTCCCGGGTGACCATCCTCCCCTGTTCCTGTGCTTGCAGTGCCCCTCTAGTGAGCTCAGCCTCCAACATCAATGGCGGAGGCTCATAGGGGACAGGTGGGCACACTGAGGTCCTTTTTAATACTTGAAAGAATCAAACTTTGGGTCAGAGATCATGAGAACTACTGTCTGCTTTCTTTCAGCCCCGAGAGGCAGTGGGCAAGAGTGGAATCAGAAGCAATGTCAAATGAACCTCTACCGTGTCCTGGCAGTGGGAGGACAGGCCAGGCACTTGACCTCTGCGGGCATCACCTGTACTGTGGTGACCAGCACCTCTGAGGGCCCCTTCCCGGATGCGATGGAATTGCTGAGAAAGCTGGCACAGGACTGGCAGTGTGGTTACTTTCCCTCCCCACGTCCCTTCTGAAGGAGAGACGATAATGGCCTTTCAAGGGCCTCAGTGACACAATACTCATTACAGCCAGATAGAGCATGGACAACAGAATCGGGATGCAGCTCACACCGCCTCCGCCGTGACAAGGTGTGCTCTCTCAGCCAAATCGCTGGCGTTTTTATCTATAATGTGTCCAGTCTATCTCACAGGGCTATGCCAGTATATAGGTATATTCATAAAAGGACTCAAATTGAAAAAGCATTTCAATTGAACACAAAATAGCAATGTAAGTGCAAGAGTCAGAAACTTTAGTTTCAATGCAACAGAACAATGTCTAGTTGCCTTGAGTAGCTTCTCAGATTAAAGCCACATTCGGCAAAGCCAATGCGTGGCCACTGGATTTCTGCAAAAAAAAAACCCAACACAGTTCTATTGGGTAGAAAGCCCTAGGCCGGCATTTCCCATGGATGGTTGTTGGCTGGAGATTTCAGAAATATCTGTGAAGACGAGACAAAAAGGGAATGGAGTAAATCCAACATCTTTAGTTATTTAGAATCTAAAACTACAAGGTACAAGTGTTAGCTCATGGTGTAAGGTAAGCAGGGGAGACCAGACGGCCCTGGAGACAAACACATTAGGCCCAAGGGGAAGCTGCCTACTTGGCCTAATGCATCCCAGAGACCAGAAGAATCCGTCCTGGATGTGGCTGCCAGTGCATCTTCTCACCTGGGAATGTTCTTTGCCCTGAACCAATGAGCCTGTCCATGTCTAACTTGCTTCTCCCTCTAACACACCTGCGCGTCAGCCTTGAGCCTCTCATGAATTGCTATTCCTTTATTCTGCCTGTGCCATAGCCCGGGACTCACATGCCCTCCTTTTCCATCTCTCCTTCCCACATCTCCCCCTTCAGAGCTACTGCCTGATGGGCTGATACCCAGCTGCAGTGAGAAATCCTAGCTGTCAGTCCAGCCCTAGCCAGATGCCACTTCCTCCAGGAAGCTGCCCTGATTGCTCCCCACCCCCTTCCCTCCACCTAGAATTCCTGCTTTACCCTCTGTATTAGTTTCCTAGAGCTGCTATAACAAAGTATCACAGGGGTGGCTCCAATACCAGAAATGTACTGCCTCACAGTACTGGAGGCTGGGAGGCTGAGATCAAGGTGTTGGTGAGGCTTCTTCTGAGGCCTCTTGCCTCTGCTTCTAGGTGGCTGTCTTCTCCTTGCTTTTCACATGGTCTTCCCTCGATGCATGCCTCTCTCTGTGTCCAAATCGCCCCTCACATTAGGAGACTAGTCATATTGGATTAGGACCCACCTAATGACCTCATTTGACTCAATTACCTGTAGACTCTCCAAATAGGGTCCCACTTTGAGGTATTGGGAGTTAGGACTCCAGCATTTTATTTTTTTATTTTTTATTTTTTGAGGGGGCAGGGGAGCACAATTCAATCCCTAACAGACTCCTGTGGCATCTTGACTTACACTTTTTGGTGAGTACTCACCATTTTCTCCTCCCTGGACTGCATGCTCCTCGTGGGGTCAGAGCCTGGGTGTAAATCCCCTGTGTGTCCTCTGGTGAGCCTTACACTTGGTGACATTCATAAACACTGGTATGAACAGACCTGAACACAGACGCTCAAGGATGAATATGAACCATGGCTGTCATGACAGGTCTGGAGTGTATAACACATACCAGAAAGACACATCAGCAGACAGCGTGGCAAACACCGTGGTCATCTGACCTGTGCAAGGACACTACCCAACCAGCAGGAAAAGCATTCCCCACCCCCCAGAACCTGAAATGTCATCATTCACAAATGACACTCCATGCCAGATCTTTGTGATTCCTGATTTACAAAACAAACAAACAAACAAATGAAAAACCCCAAATAAAACAAAAAAACAAAACCCAAAACCAGAATGGTCTCCTCCAGAGAGAACAGGTGTTTGGAATGAAAGGAGAAGGAGAGGAGGACGGTGGAAGCCAGGAGAGGAGAGGTAGGGGTGCCTGCTTTATAATTGCCTCCTGGGATGGCTGTAACAGTGACTCACTGTTCTCAAATGCAGTTTCCTTGCTTGCTTTTTTAGTATGTAGAAACCACCAGTCACACCGTCTCTCTTCCTTGTACCATTTTATTTTTCTGCCATGTAATCAATCATAAGACTCCTTGTTCAATTGTTGTTTAATATTTCTTCACCTTTATGGGGCTAACGCATCCTGTTAAAACCATTTCAGGATGGATGCTAAAACGGTGTTCAGGAAGAGCTGGACTTCATAATTCAGTGAGATTTAATAACAGGCCATTTGTGTCAGTTTCTAGAGCAGACACGTTAGTTCCAATTACTCCCTTAAGAGACTTCCTGAGCTCTGTAGCATCAGGTGTCAAGGACGTTTTCCCTGATTCCAATGAGACTGAAGGAAGGAATGCTCAGCTGAGGGACTTTGGACACCGCTTGCCAACACTTCAGCTTGCGTTCATCTCTGCTCCCGTAGCTTTCTTTTCAATGGCGGCAGCACCATATGACAGCTCAGTAGAGGACCAGTTTATTATTAGGAATGAGGGGTGCTGGTCTGTTCATCTTTCTTCCCTATTAATCTTCAAGGGTCAATATTGTTAACTGCACATTCAAACGGTGGAAACTGGGGTATTTCCATACAAGTTCAACACTTGCAGCAAATCCATGGTCCTGTTGTAGGAACACAAAATCTGTTTTTTTCAACGGCAAGCCCCTCTTTCTGACTTAACTCCTGGGGTACATGTACTGAAGGGCAGGGGTCCCCACTCCTCAGGTTATGGACTGGAACTGGGCCACATAGCAGGAGGTGAGCAGCTGGTGAGTGAGCGAAGCTTCGTCTGTATTTGCAGCCACTCCTCATCACTTGCATTACCGCCTAAGCTCCGCCTCCCATCAGATCAGTGGTGGCATTAGATCAGTTGTATAATTATTTCATTATATATAACGTATAATAATAGAAATAAAGTGCACAATAAATGTCATGTTCTTGAATCATCCCCCCTACTCCCTGCCCTGGTCCATAAAAAATTGTCTTCCAGGAAACAGGTCCCTGGTGACAAAAAACATTGGGGACCGCTGCTGTAGGTGGTCTAAAGTAGCCCTAACATCTATTCTCTGAGGCAGAAAGAGCAAGCGCTTGGCATATAATGTGTTTATTTTCAAAAGGTAAAGTAGGAAGTTTTCTTTAGGGTCAAATGCCACACCCATGTGCAGTCCATTTTCCATTGTTTGCATTTGAATCGTTCCCTCGAGTTTTCACTTGTTACTGTCCCCATGACCCTTACTAGTCACTCGCTGTCCAGGAAGGTTTGCACAGAGGCCTGCTTTGAGTTTTTGGTTCTGGGTCTTACTCGGATCTGAGATCAGGAAAGGCTGGTAACCTATTCCAGATAGAGATAATAATACAAATGGGTGTAAGGCTTGGTCTGATGAGGTCTGGGTATCAGTAGGTATACAGTTAGAATGAAAATGTTCTTAAAATAATTTTAACAATTACAAATAAAAAGCAAGGCCAGTGAAAACACATCCCCAAGTCCTGTCCCTGGGTGTGGTGCTGCCCCCACCCAGCAGTGCAGGACAAAGCATGGCTGCTGGGTGTCAGGTGTCAGGTGAGGCCTTCACACTGTGCCCCACATGACCTCCCAACCTCAGACACACCAGATAAACATCCAAGGACTAGTGCCTGAGCCCTATCATTACCAGGAAAATGAAGAAGCTGAAGGACAACTGCATTTTTTCTCTTCAAAAACTTATGAGCATACATGGCTACAGTAGATGTAAAGGCAATTCTAGCCTATAAATCAAATGATTGACGTACTTGTATGTGAGAAGTGGAGACAGATGCTCTCCTTGACCAAACATTAGACAGGCTGAGCCTGACTCTAAGCCCTGTCCTGGCGAACGTCCTTCAAATGCCCACTTTTAGCAAGAAAACTTGTCAAATCGATTTAGCCTGATCTCTCACCTTTGATATGTGAGGTTAACAGGTCAGATTCCTCCTAGGTCCTAGGCCGTCTGCCGTCAGCAGGAATCCTGTTAGGGTGGCTTAGCGAGAATCCCCCTTCTCCTGATCCTGATCTCTCCTCTTACTCATCTTCCGTCCAGTGATCACCACCTGCCTCTGCACCTTGGCTATCCATTCTCACTTTTACTTGTGTGTTTAGAGTTGAGTCCACTGTTTCTCCCCTACAGCAAAAACTCACTGCGAGTAGTCCCTCTACTTAAGTGATAGCTCTGAACCAAGTTCCCTGATGATCTTAACTAGTGTCCAGAATCATTTTCCTTATCAGTGTTAATATCGATGGTTTTCAATCCCTGCTTTACATAGTCTTATAATATTTGCGTTTTCTTTTTCACACAGATAAGTGTTACCGTTTTTGAAATTAGCTTTCTTGATGTAAGTATGCAATTTAGTACTTTTACAGACTTGTACGAACGTCACCACAATCCAGTTTTACAACATTTCCAGCTCCCTAAAGAGGTTCCCTCGTGCTATTTGTAGTTGACCTTCATTGCGATCTTCATCTTCAGCCACCACTGATCTGCTGTCTGAACCAATTTACCTCTTTTGGAAATTTCATGCATAGCAGTCCCCTCTTATCTATGGGAGATAAGCTCCAAGACCCCTGGTGGATGTCTGAAAGTGCGGATAGTACTGAACCCTATGTATACTATGTCTTATGCTATACACACACACCTATGATAAAGTTTAACTTATAAGTTAGGCACAGTATGAGATAACAGCAGTAACTACTAGAACAGTTATAACAATATACTGTAAAAGTTATGTGAGTGTGCCTCTCTCTCTGTGAACTGATCACGTAACAGAAGGCTGCTACGTGACTAGTGGCAGGGAGAGGACATGGTATGGAGTCTCTGGATGAAGGGATGAATCATGTCTGGTGCAGGACAGAGTAGGACAGCACAAGGTATCATCACACTGCTCAGAACTGTGCACAATTTAAGACCTATGAATCGTTTCATAAGTATCAGAAATTTTTCATTTAGTATTTTTGGATCATAGTTTTTACCACAGTGGTTGAAACTGCAAATAAGGGGGAAGACTGTAAATAAAATCTAAAAATATGTGGCCTTTTGTATCTGACTTCTTGAACTTTTTGAGGTTTAGCCATGTTGCAGTGTGTATTAGTAGCTTGTTCTGTAACTGTTAGCATTCCATTTATAGATGTACCACATTTTATTCATCCACTGCTCAGTCCATAGACAAAGGGGCTGTTTACAGGTTTGGGCTATTATGAATAATACTGCTATGAATAATGTATAAGTCTCTGTGTAGACAGAAGTGTCACTTCTTTAATCAGAAAGGAAGAAAAATGCAACACAAGTAAAGGTCCAGAATGGATTCTGAATGGATTCCAAAGCTGTTTCTCAAATCCATCTGCTTTTACTTGAATGGGAGCTGTCTGAGTCGGGCCTACGTTGTAAAATAAAGGAAGTGGGCTCCTGAGCAGGCTTTCCCTGACCTAGGCCCAGGCCTGGCCCTTGAGGAACAGACTGGAACAACGGTTCCACTCCTCTGAGAACTTATACTCAAATGGCTCCTCGAAAACTTCAGAACACAATACCTTGTCTACCCCGCTGAAGCTCTGCTATCAGTCACAACCCATACATCAGCTCTCTTTAACAGTCCTTTAGTTTAGGGGCTGCCAGGATAGTTCAGCAGGTTGAATGCTTGTCTTGCAACCGGGAGGTCTAGGGATCGAATCCTGGCCTCGGCCCGTGCAAACCCACGTGCTGAAAGGCAGCACAAGCTGGTGGCTGTCAGGATGCCAGCAAAGGTTCTCACTTCCCATGTGGGAGGCCCCTGGTTTGGTACCCGCACTGCACAGGCCCACATCCACCTGTGTGGCATGAAACTAGGTCTTAACTAATGATGTACAATTATGGAGTCTGCTCTGGGCCCTCCCCCTTCTCCCTCTGTCTCACCTTCTCTCAAACAAATAAAATAAATCTTAAAAAAAAAAAGTCCTTTAGTTCAAAAGCAGTAAGTTAAGGAACACCGATCACCTGCTTCGCTGTGTTTCATGGAAGTTGACCAGGGTGCTTCGCTTTCACAGTGGCTCTGGAGAACAGTCTGAAGCACTGGTGCAATGTAACTGTCTGAACTGTTTGATTCAGAAATTCAAGTTTTTAGGCTGGGTCCTTCCCCAGGATGCAAAGGTTAAAAGTCATAGCTATGAAGGGAAGGGATAAGAAAAATCCAGTAAGAGAGGGTCTTGTTTTGTAAGCAGTAAAGAGATGTAGGGAACAACTCGGAGGAAAAGAGACAAAAAGTGAATTAGCAATACAAGTTCAGTACCCTAGCTCCAGAGAAGAGGCTCAGCCAACCGACAGCACAGTACTGGGGCACAATGTTCAATACACGTAGCTATACGCTATTTGAAAGCACTTTGGGACACCATGGGGGTAATGAGTATTGCTGATGACATCTTCTTACCTATCTATTGTCTACAGCAGGCTCTCCACCGGAAGCTCTTATACCAATCTGAGTTATTGTCTGTGCATATAAGGACCCAGGTGACTTCCTGGAACTGTCACTGACATAGGCAGCCCTGCCTCTCTTTTGACACTCCACAAGCCCTTCTCTCTTCCTCACTGCTTACTACCTATGGGACACAGACCCCGAGCCCCTCTGCCTCCTTCCACATTTATTTCTTTGGAAGGCTCTATGCGCTTTGGCATAGTCAGTGTGTGACTCCATTCTTTAACTTCAACCCTCATCTTCCCTACGCCAGCTACCATAACAGCGATATTAACACCAGAAGATACCTAGCACTTGACAATATTCAAGGAGCTCGCAGTGAAAGAAAGAAAAAAAGGAAGGAAGGAAGGAAGGAAGGAAGAAAGGAAGAAAGAAAATCAAGTTGACAAAGTTCAGTGACTGCCTAATACTACACAGTCAAAAGGTGGTGGGCCCAGGAATGGGTTACAGTCCCAGAGTAGGGGCACACGAGTAAGTGATGATGTTCAAGGCAAATATGCTGTTATCCAATAAAGTTAAACCAAAGCAGTAACAACTCATAGTAGGTGTATAGAACTTGTTCGAATCCATAGATTTGGGATTTTAAGAACATATGAGCTTGTGAAACATTTCTGGCTCATTTTTAAGTTCTCTAAATGCCCATGTGTTCAATATTTTAAAAAGGCACTGAAATCCTGAATTTGCGATGAAGACATAGTTGTAAGGTGAAGGACTCCTGCTGAATATGATTTGCAAAAATATGTCCTAAACATAGTACTACAAGTAATTTTATAGGTTGAATATCTATTTAATCTTACGACCATGTAATTAAAGTTTAGTTAATATTTAATGGCAGAATATTGTTAGTAGGCTAATGTTTATAAAAAGAAGTTTTCATAAACATGCTAGGAATTCAATGTGAACCAACCAATTAATTATTGCATTTATTTTGAAGCTTTTATTTTGGAGTCCTAGATTGCAAGAATGACATGTTTAATGTTTACAACGGTATCAGAAATTGAGATGGTTTTTTATTTCTAACATTTTAGAGTAGAATTGAAGATAATGTTCCAAACCACCATCAAAAAAAAAACAAAAAAAAAAACGCAGAGCAAACGTTTCTGTATATAAACTGTACATAAAAACAAGGCACTATACATTTTGGGGAGATATTAAGGTAGAAAGGTGGATTCGCACAGATTCCATGCCAGGAAGTACACACTTTTTTGTTCATTTTAGCACCGGAAGCAGCACTCAGAACAAGTCGGACCTAATGCTGGAGAAGGCATTTCCAAGCACGTGTGGAGAGACGTGTCAGTGGCTGGGCGAATACCACAGAAGCAACTCCATCTACCTTTTCATATTATTTTGACAACAAAAAAGAAAAATCTTAAAAGTGAATGAATACATATTGCTTTGTTAAATACATATTTGATTTATAAGGTGTTTATATAAATATATATATTTTAGAATCCACAAACTATCAAAATAACACTTTATAAAGAGAACTGCTTATAAAAATAGGCAACGCTGAGCTGCAACAGGAGGGCAGAGCTGGAGCGGCCGCAGGGGAATGCTGGCCGTGTAAGTCACCTACGGGTGTTCTTATTAACATCACCTGCTGAATCGTGGAGTTTGCGGAGAGTTCTCTTAAACATTTACAAAATACACAACTTCAGGATAAGCGGTAGAGCTAATAATAACTTCAGGTTTTGAAAACTCTGATTAAAAAATATTTTTAAAAATACCAGTCCAAAAAATATCCATTTTCCTGGTCCAATGGTATTGAAAGTGACAACGGAGGTTCCGGCAGCGTCTCTCAGCTCAGAACAGACCTTTAGCTTTCTTCAGGTTCACCTGCTTCCAGGCGGGCAGGGCACTGTATTCCTCTCTTGTCATGTCTAGTGCAAACTGGAAGAATTGAGAGAAATGCCCAGAGCTGAGTAAGAGGACTCTGTATCAGCCCAATGTGTGGCTTAATTGCTACCCGACCAGAAGGACCATTTACCTCAAAGTCTTCATCAGTGAGATAAATCTCAAGCTTGAGAGGGTCGACTCCCTCGGGCAGTGGCCTGGCTAGGAGATCAGCCAGTGGATAGATGGTTTTACAGAGCTTGGCTAACACGTCTTCCACTAGGGTGATCTGATTGGAAACTTCTGTATCCTAGAGAAGAGGAAGGGGCAGAAAGGAGAGCTCTATGTCCCGCGTCTGAAAACGCTCTATCACATGTTTGCAAATGCACAACCCTGTCCGATCGGGTCCCACCCTGACCTGGATGGAGATCCTGGCTCAGGGGAAACGGGTCTCTGAAGTGGAGAGGAACTGCCCCTAGAACACCTCTGTTCTCCTGACTGACTCAGGTATCTTCTGAGCCCATCATAAAATTTCAAACAAATTCTCAGGCTGCCTCAGAAAAAAAGTTGAGGGACTATCACATGAGTGAATTATGGGATAATATTATTAAATTTCAAGTCTAAATACCAGAAGCATCCAAATAATAGTTTTTGTTTAAAAGTGTTTACAAATCATTAACCTTAAAAGGAATCACACTCTCCCTTCACCCACATGCCCTGTTTCTTCACCCACAACAGAAAATGCATCTAGAATATGCTGGGACTGAATTGAGATATTTTAAACCACTGGGTATTTAATCTGAATAGGTTATCCCAGTAAATGATCTTCCCCTGTTACAACTGGGATCCCAGGTTGGCTGCCTTCCTTTTGTGTGGTGGGAGGAGGGAGTGGCCACCAATGCAGCAATATATGGCATAGATTAGTGGTCAAGAGGCGGGTTTCAGAGCCAGCTGAGACCTGGGCAAGCTACTTCCTGTTTCTGTGCCTCCGCTCATTCACAGGTAAAATGGGGATAATAATAAGATGAAGCCTAACGGCTGTTGTGAAAATTAAAGAAGAAAATCAATGTAAACTGCTTGGAGCAGTGCCTGGTGCAGAGCAAGCTCTCAGTGAATGTTATTATTACAACTCATCAGTGCAGGAAGGACAACTGCTCACAGGTTGGAAGCCCACAGACTGGCACAAAACATTGCTCAGCCCATTGCCAGCCCCCAGTATTGAGAGTATGTTCAGAAAAATGGCCCTGATTTACATCCTTGAACTTAGACTGTAGTGACAGTGCTAGTATTCCCTAAAGCAGTGGTCCCCAATCTTTTTGACATCAGGAACTGGTTTCATGGAAGACAATTTTTCTTTTCTTTCTTTCTGTCTGTGTGTCTGTCTCTCTCTTTCATTCTTTTAAGATTTACTTTTATTGTTTTTTAACAGAGAGAGACAGAGAGACAGAGAGAAGGGGGAGGACCCAGAGCAGTCTCCATAGTTGACAGCATTAGTTTTCCATATAGTTTCACTCCACAGGTGGGCACAGGGCTGCACAGGGCAGGAACTGGGCCGGGAGCCTCCCACATAGGCCTTGGCAAGAACTGAACTGGGGGCAAACCCCTGTTCAGCATATGGGTCCACATGGGCCGGGCCTGGGATTTGATCTGTGGGCTCCGGGGCTGCAAAGTGAGCATTTAACCTGCTGAGCCATCCCAGCTTCCCCGGAAGAAATTTTTTCTATGAACCAGGGTTGAGGTGGGGTGGGGTGGGGTGAGGAGGTGGGATGGTTTCGGGTTGATTCAAGAGCATTGCACTTATTGTGCACTTTATTATTATTATACTGTAGTATACTCGTATAATGAAGTAATTACACAACTAATCTAATGCCACCACTGATCTGACAGGAGGCAGAGCTGAGGTGGTAATGCAAGCCACAGGGAGCAGCTGTATATACAGATGAAGCTTAGCTCACTCGCCTGCCGCTCACTGCCTGCTGTGTGGCCGGCCCAGTTCCTAACAGGCCATGGACTGGTAGCGGTCCATGGCCCGGGGGTTGGGGACTCCTGCCCTAGAGTTTTCAAGTCGTGTGGATCACACATTTGTCATGAACAGAGAACCCTCTTGCTGTGACTGTGTTGGTCAGCAAGCCGGAGCCCCGCCCTGTGTAGAGCAAGTCCATTGGGCTAATGAGCAAGGGTTTGATCGGCAGTGATGCTTGCGCTATGAAACAGGCTCCCTGTGTTGCTAAGCTGCAGTGAACTTTCCTCATTTGTTTAAACTTATTCAGACCTCCTATGAAATACAGGCATGTCATCTCCCTGGTCCTCAGAAAAGCATCTCTCCAATATTGCAAGAAAACAAAGCAGAACAAATCTATTTCCCACTCAACCAAAAGCAGCCTTGGCAAACTGCTATCACTAGCAATTCAGAAATTCTACATTCCTATTTTCTGTGCAGTTGTTAGTGACATCATTCTGGTTCCTAATATGTTTTGGCAATGGAATTTCTGATAAATGTGATTTCATCACGGGGTTACTTGGTGTCTCCTCTAACACCAGGTCAACGCCTGAAACACAAGGATTTTGTTATGCCTTATGTGGATCTTGAGAAGCAATCGAAGTTTAGCTAACAATGCAGAGTGAATATTTCATGAGTAAAGTCGCCTTTGCTTTTAGGATTTTTAACCTGAGTTCAGTGTGTAGAAAATTACCAAAATACTTCAACTGATTTCTCCTCAGGCTTTTCCTCTTCCTACGCTAATTCTATAAAGACCTGTCAGCATGTTGTAAATGAAAAGACATGTTCTAACTTAGAAGATGCAACTAAATGCTTCTCTCCAAGGTGAAGTCCTCCCAGGATCCAAAAGGCGGAAGCCGCCTTCCCAGGCAGGGGAGGGAGTGTACTCACCATTTCTGTGATCTCAGCAATGTCTTCTCTGTGCTCCCAGCTGGGGAACATATTGGTGAACGTCAGTGGCTCCAGACCAGCATGGATCAGGTAAGACTTGGGGGGCGGCTTCTTGATATTTTTTCCTGCAGTTACATAGAATGCGAGTGTCAGTAGACCCAGGGTGGGCTCAGAGACTCTGTCTTTCTTGATTCCATGTTTCCCCCTTTTCCCGTCTGCCCTGAGAATACTCTCAGTGGCTCTTGTGGCTGCAGCGTTTACCCTGAGAAAACTTGCGGATTAGTATACATTTCTGTTACCGTACATTAGGATTCGAGATAAGTTCTGTTTAGAAGCAACTCTAAGAACAGTTTTCATAATTTATTTTCATATTGAAAACCAGTCAGATTTGCTTCAGCCTCAAAGAGTGTGTTTGTGTAAAATTAAATGAAAGAGCCAGTAAGCTGCCTTGTTTTGTTTTGGGTTTTTTTCTTTTTTCTTTTTCTTATCTATAAGGATTAAAATAGAAGTTATGGGGATGCCAGGATAGCCAGCAGGATGAGTGCTTGCCTTGCAACTGCAAGGTCTGGAGATCAAATCCCAGGCCCGGCCCGTGCAAACCCATATGTTGAACTATGGCGCAGCGAGTAACCACTTCACCTCCCATGTGGGAGGCCCCCAGTTTGGTTCCCACCCCACATGGTCCCACATCTACCTGTGTGGAATGAAATCATGTCACAACTAATGATGTACAACTATCGAGACTGTTCTGGGCCCTCCCCCTTCTTTCTGTCTCTCTCACTCACCTTCTCTCAAATAATAGAATAAATCTTAAAAAAACAAAACAAATAAACAGAAGTTATGGGGGTAGTTCACAACAACATGTGGATGATGTCTATATAACATGTTAGTTTTCCGCATAACAGTGCATAAAACTGCATGTAATAACCTGAACCCACTTCCTGAACAGAACAAAAGGCTTCTGGGTGGGACACATTTTTCCTCCTGCACTCACCTGTAGAAATATTCCTCTGACTTTTTAACAGAGTGTTAAGTTCAATTTGAATTACAAACGCTGATGATGGCATTTTATAATGACATTTTAGCCTAATCATGTGGTGGGAAGTTTAGTAAGTTATTATTACTAAAGAGCTTTTCAAGAAGGAAGCCATTGTACATTCAGTGACCTTAATCGATAAAACCTTGAAAATTCAGATAAACTAATTACTGGCATCTTCACGATATATAGTAGTTCACAAATTTCAGGTGAATAGTATGGTAAAAAACACGAATTGACTACAGATCTTTCTCTTTAGATGTCACACTAAAAACAGTAATGACTGCTGAGAGGGTTGCCATTGCCTTTCCAGCCTGTGCGTAAGAACTTTCCAAGGTGTGACACCATATGCCGTGAGGATGATGTGTGGGAGGAGGCCTATATGTACCACAGCATGATTAATCCTGAGGGCGAAACCAGTCCAGGGCATTCCACATATAGATGCCCCTTGAGTAGCACTGGGGTTAGGAGCACTGATGCCCTACACAAAAATCCACATACAACTTTCAACTCCCCCAACACTTCACTATCTCTTGGTATCTGCAGGGCAATGGTTTCAGGATTGCCCAGACACCGAATTCCACCGATGCTGAAGTTCCCTATATAAAATGGTGTAGCACATTGCACGCAGTCGGCTTCTGTAACTGCAGACTCCCACGGTTGTTTGAATCTGTGGATTCAACCTGACTGTATATTTAACGAAAAAAATCTGCATATAATGGACCCATGCAGTTCAAACTTGTGTCATTCAAGGGTCAACTGTACAGAGCATTTAACCTCCAGGTAACAAGTTGCATGGCTTCACATTATAAAAGTGAAATCTCATTCACGCTGGCAGCTGAAAATATTCTCATTTCAAAATGAATAAGCCACCAAAGTTAAAGGGAAAAACCCCGGTTTCATCGCTGTCTGCTAGGCTTTAGCAAGGCTGGCTGGCACACACTGAAAAGGAAAGCAGGTCAGCAGACAGCCAGCTGGCTGGACGCTGGCCACGGCTTGTTGGGCTCCCGGCTGGTCCAAGACCCCAGCCCGCTTGCCAGCTGCTCACCTCTGCAGTACTGGAGAACAGTCTCCATGGCGCTCTTTCGGTCGGAGGCCCAGCGAATGCGAGCGGACCCGGTGATCTTGTTCTCGATGGGCCACCAGCCCTGCCAGAGGTACACCTCATGGTGATTGTCAACAAGGAAAAGAGCTGTGGGGGCGAGGACAGGACAGACAGTCAGGAGCTCCTCCACAGACGCGTCTCCACACCTAACAGATACCTTTCCGCCCTGCTGCCCTGGTCAGTGGGAGAATCCCCTTGGCAGTTAAATTCAGGGGCAAAGGGAGGGGTCTTCATAATACCTCAGCCCTTTGAGCATTAAATCAAGAAAGACTTTTCAGCAGAGAGATGTGGGCCTTTTTCCTTCCCTCACCTAATCTCTCCTCCAGTTCCTTCTTCCTTGGCCCCTCCTCAACCTGGTCATTGGCAGGGTGCTACGAGCGGAAGGGATAATGCATATGCCACCCAAGGGCTCCTTGGCACCGCTTATCTCTAAAGAGCATATAAAACACTGGGGTCACTGATGCTCATACCCCATGTCTGATTGCTTTGCTGGTAACCCCAGTCTGTGGTTCTATTAGAAAGAGGCCTTAAAAATCAAGTGTTCCTCACTTCTTCTCCTCACCAAACTGTCAGCCTGACTCTTACCACACATGGCAAAGGGGCACTCACATGCAAGCTCAACTCGCCCTGAGTCCTTTCCTAGCACACATTTTAGGATTCTGTGAAGACCACACACTTGAAAGCCCAGGGGAGGTTGATAACCCATCCTGAGCCAAAGGATGAAGAGGGTTGGTAGCAGCCTCCCTGTTCAAGACACTGTGCTAATATTTCCCATAGGATGACAGTCAAAGTTTTAAGGTGGTGACCTAGGCTGCCAATGGCAGGTGCAGTTCCTGGCTGTGGCTTCAGGCTTTTGTAATAGAAGAGAGGGGAGGCCATGAATGCTGGGACAGCCAACCATGGGCTTGATTGCAGGGAGGGATGTGTGTGTGTGTATGTGCATGTGCGCGTGTGTGGGGGGCGGGGGGGGCGTGTCTATGCAGCCCAGTCCCTAGTGACTGTGACTGTTGCATCCAGAAAGAGAGCACAGACGTTCTAACCTCTTGAGGTGGTGGTCAAGGAGAAATAGACTTGACCTTGGGATTAGAAGACACAAGTGAGAGCCATGACTCTGCTGTTATAGCCTTGGTATGGCAGACACTGTTCTTTATCTAACTCAGCAGATACTCCCAACTTCCTGTTTCTTAGCCACTTGCTTTCCCAAGATCCTTTGCAGCTGGCCACGTGACAGAACTCCAGCCAAAGGGACAGAGGCAGAAGCTGATAGGGGCTTCAGAGAAAGCTTTTGCCTTATCTGATAAAAGGGAGAGGCGTGGCCATTCCTGCCCTTTTTCCTATCCCCATTGGTTCTGTCTTGAATGGAAATGTGATGGCTGGAGCAGGGGCAGACAAATGGGGACCATGAAGCAAGATGACTCAGGGAAGGCTAGGAAAGTAGCAGACAGTAGGCCTGACACTGCTTGCTCAACGAATTCTTAACTGACGTATGTGGGTGAGTTAAGTAACCAAGCCTTAGTGTCTTATAATCCACGGTTGATGTCCCTTTCCTTTCAGGGTAGATGTGAGGATTACATGAGATAATATGAAGAAACTAAGTTCTGGCAGTAAACTTGACAAATAAAAACTGCCTAATACATGCAAAAGGAAAATAAAAAGGCCGTTTGGAAGGTGTATCTTCTGCTGCTCAGCACGATGCCTGCCCTCAGGTCGTACCTGGCTGCGGAGCACTATATAGATCTTCCTGTAGGAAGGGCATAGAATTGACCACAGCGGGGTCTCTGGCAGGATACATGAATTCCGTGGCTGAGAAATCTCCAGAAGAACTGCTGAGGATGAACAGGCGGGGTGTGAAGTTAAAATTCCCAGGATCTTGGGGAAAAAAAAGAGAACAAAGTTAAGGACAAAATCAGCAACCAAGTGTGTTTCAGATCGTGTTGGAGAATTCATATAAAACATGAACTTATCGAAGAATTATATAAAAACAGGTAAGGTTTATCTGAGGTTGGAGGTTGGGGAGGCCTTTTAATCTAATTGTAAAAGAAGTAATCAGTGGGGAAGAGACTTACGTATCGACAACATAGTAATGAAAGATTACATTGTAAAAAAAACAAACAAACCAAATGAGAAGGGTAAGTGACAAAATGGGAAATAAGGAAACTTAAGATCTTTAGCCTATCAATAAAAATGTGCAAAAAGCACAAATAAAACATTCACCAAAACAGAAATATGAATGGCTAAAAAATACATAGAAAATGTTTAATGGTACTTCTAACTTAAGGCACTGAATTAAAACAGTGTTTAGATACATTTCCCTCCATCAATTCTGGCAAAGATGGAAAAGGTAACATGCCAAGCCTATGAATGTGCCAGGAAATGTACACTTCTGTATATTGCTGATGAGAACAAACAGTGGTGTAAATGTTCTGTTGATACACTTGCTGATATGGACTATAAAACTTCTATTAGTTGAACACAGCAGTTCCATATCTAGAAATTTACCTTAACTAGTAATAAACAAAGATCATTATTTTAAAAATTATTCATAACTACATGATTATATAATAGAGGAAAACTGGAAAGAGCTCTCCAACTATAAGAGACAGGCTAAGTAGAGAATGTCATATATTACAGGATATTCATGGAATACCCTGCAGCCAATAGAAGCGTAAATATTAACAACTTGGAAAATTGTTCATGATAAATTAAAGGGGAAAATTAGGGTACAAAACAGCATGTATAATGCAATCCAAGTTTTATTTTAAAAAATAGATATGCACATATAACATAGAGAAATGTTAATTTTGGTTACCTTTGAGAGATGTAATTATAAGAGACTTATTTTCTTTTTTAATTTCTCTGTATTTTCAAATATTATCCAGGCCCATCACCAATATGCATTATTTAAGAAAACTATGCACAAGTTTTTTAAAAACTGAGAGGCAGTGAATGGAGTGGTTATGCATCCACACCATTGTTCATGCTCAGATAAGTTGACTCACTTCTCCATGCCTCAGTTTCCTCATTGGTAAAAACAGTAGAGTGTTGGGAGTGAGAATTAAATGGGTGAATGTTTTTCAGGTGCTTAGTGCCTGAATCAGCCTGCTTAATAATTGTTCACTTTTCTTCTTATGTTAATCTGCACTTAAACTGATTTTGTACTTTTGTGTATTTACATACAAAGCTGACATACTGTCTAATTTAAACTCTACTACTCCCCTGCACCCTGGATGCTGGCCAAACTGAAAGCATCTTGTCCCCACAGGTTCACACGGTGTCATTGCTATCTGATATCCGGGAATTTTATCCTCTTTCTCCCTTCTCATCAAGTCATTCCTATCTCCAGCTCCATATAAATGCCACGTCTCCATGGCACTGGGTGGGACTTCTCCTGGTGGAAGTAATACTTTTTCTTTGAAACTTTCAATCTCCTTCACAGGTACCTCTTTTATGACATAAAATTTTGTATGTGGCATTACAATTCGGTATGCATATTATTTCGCCTTATTGGGTTGTAGGCCTATGAGGACCTAGCCTAGGTTTGATTCATTGTTTTGCATGTAGTAGGCGCTCTATAAATATGCATTGACTAGATTAGTGATCAGAGGCTATGGAACAGAATGTAGCATTACCTTGAAGCATGCAGTCATAGGCTTTCCTATCTCTTCTTCCTAATGCATCCCAGAATCCCAGGGGCTCGGAGCCTTCGTCACACTCATGTATTGTCACTTTGCTGCTACTATGCAGTCCTGCTTCCAGGGGGCATCTGTAAGGAGAACAATAGGGTTTTTTTTAAGGCTTTGGAAGTGTTGGCAGCACAAAATTATTCAAGACTAAATCTACAGATGAATTCACCATCTCTCTTTTTCTATGTTCTAACTAAAGCCCTACCAATGAATAAAAACATGCTCTGTTGTTTATGAGTGTGTGTAGGGTTGGCTTAGCCCTTAGAGAAGAACGTACAAGGACAATTATATATAAGAAGCCCCTTCCAGAAGAGGCCCTCACACACGCAACACTCACTGTTCTTTGATTTTATTTGCTGCAGTTCTTCCAACCTCCTTCGTGTGAGCTTGGGCTTTGCATCCGTGCCACAGGTAAATGAGGGCTTTATTTATGTTGAGGACAACCATGGATGTCCTGGACCTCAAGCTACTACAGTGACAGGCCACTTCCAGCAAATTTCCTTCCACCGGCACTTCTCCTCGCACACAGTACAGCCTCCACTCACCTGCAGGGGGCACCAGCGGCACAGGGTTAGCATGTGTGCTGTGGTGGGGAGGCCCGCCCTCTGGGTCCCACTGGGCAGTCAACAGCAAACGGACCCCGTGACTCAAGGGAAGGTACAGGCTGAGGTCATGCCACGCTGAGGTCAGTGGCTGTCTCACTGCCAACCCAGCAAACCAATCCTTTTGGAGTTAGAAGCCGGTTGCCAAAAGTTCACGGTGCAGAGAAAGCATTTTTTGCAAATTTATAAGTGCCTAGGTAAGTCATATAACAGGCATATTTTAAAAGCCTAAAGCTAAGATTCTGGCCAACAAAAAGCTCATAATTTATAATAGAAGATCCACTGATTTTTTTCCCCCTCCTACAAAGAGACAGAGTCACTGAGAGGATTCTGTTTAAGGTGAAGTAATCTCCAGCCTCCAGCATGCAAGCTGGATCCTGAGTACACTTCACAGGAGGGGTGAGGCTATGGGCTCCCCATAAAGCTGATTTACAAGGCAGTCATTAGGAGGATTTCAGTGGTAAAGCCATAGCTATATGAAGAGAGACTTAAACCCCCAAGCCTATAAAAATACCTTCCAGGAGGGGAAAGAAAGTCTAATTCCCACTGTGAAAGTGACTCACTTTGCGCATTTTCTTCCTCCTCTTCCCGTCTCCCGGAATGCACCACCATCCCCCCCTGGAAACACTGCAGAAAACAGGGCGGCTCCTTTCCCTGGAGAACCTGGACCTTCCAATTCAAACACATTAACATCAGTACCATGCACTGGCTTTTCAAAGGCGCAAAAATCATACACACCTAGTGTAGGAAATCTGAAAACGATCAAGAGGCTCGAACAGAAGACAAGTGACAGTACTGTTATCTAAAGATAACATTAAAATTCTAGTGCATAGCTTTCCTTCCGTAGAATCTTTCAGGTGTATATATTTTTTCCAAACAAAACCAGGATTGCTGTTTTATGTTGCTTTCTACCTTGATTTTCTTCACTGAATGTGTCATTGATTTTTTTTTTTAATGTGAATTTTGATATTTAAATGGTATGTTGTGGTATAGCTATAACATGATTGGTTTAAACAAAGTACACTTCTCAGCAATGAGAATGACTAATCACTGACTGAGTAATTCTGGGGGAGAGAACTGTCTCTTTTGCAACCTTCCCAAAGGTCTAGTCATAGTGTCATGTGCCCATGAACCACGTTAACACGGTCTCTGCCCTCAGGTGTTAGCGGCACCATAAGAACGTTAGGGTTGAGTCAACTGATTCTCACTTTGGCAAGAAATTGGCCCTTAGAGAGGAAACTGTTAGTTGAGGCTTGCAGTCAGGAAGCACTGAAGAGACAGGAAGCATTTCTCACCACGAGTGAACATATCAATCTCTGGGCCCATTTTGCATAATTAAGTGTCATTTTGTGGCAGTGCTCTATATGCTTAGTGATTTTCCATCTGTTGGATGGATTAAAAAAAAAAAAAGAAATGTTCCAACTGGAGAGATTAAGACTCAAAACTCTAAGGATGAAGTTGAGAGTATGATTAAAACATACACAGATGGCCTTTGGGGGAAAAAAAGGCAGCTGAAATTACCATTACAAATAAATAAAAATTCAACAGTCTCTAACAACTAATTGTAAAATCTAGTTCATGTAAGAAGAGAACTAACTGGTTCTTAGGAATCCGGAAGGCTGAGTGAGTGTTCTCTCCCCTATGGTGTCATGTTTCCCAAACACCACAGCCAGCTCTTAATTACTGGTACTAAAGGATGGAACCTGAGGCGCAGATAATCCAAACACTAAAATGAATGTTTACAAAACCTTGGCTTTGGGTAGTAGTACCCACCAGTCATTAGGCAGGTCCTGGGGTTACAATGGGGACTAAGACCAGCACAGATATGCTCTCTTTAATGTTTGTGGGCAAAGACAGCTAGTAAGTAAGTAAATAAGATGGCTATGTAGTTTTACATAGTGGTAAGAACTATGAAAAGAGTAACAAGTACTAAAGGGACAGAGAATGGCGGGAAAATGGGGAAAGGATTTGGATAAAATGGGGAGGTGACGCTGGAATATAAGCCTGAGTTGTATGAGGTTGAGAGTTCCATACAGACCAGGGAAAGTGTTCCAGGCAGGAGAAATAGTGCAGAGACCCTGGGGTGGGCCGGAAGAGGTGTGTCTGAGGAACAGCAAGAAGGTTGGAGCAGACAGGGGCCAGTAAAAGACTAGGATGGTGGGGAGGTGGGGAGGTGGAAAGGTTGGAGAGATGGGGAGGTGTGCAGGGCTGGCCACAGGGAGGCCACTTAGATTGTAGGTCAAGTGTGATACAGTGCAAAGGGGTGACGTTATCTGACATGTTCTAGAAAAATTGCTTGGGCTGCTCTGTGGAATGCAGATGATGGGAGTACTAATTTTTACATTAATCTCTGATACTTTGTTAAGATATATTTAAGTGGAATACCTCATTAAAGTTTATGAGCATTTTAAGGTTCTTGAGTCAAAACTGTTTTTCAGGAGGGCCATTTCAAGTGACCCTTCCAACGAAAGCGCGCAAGGGCCCTTGCTCTGCTCTGTCCTTGACAGCCTGGATCTAGCCTTTAAAACATCTCTACCAAGTTCAGAAGTGGAAAATCACATTTCCTTGTTTTGTTCATAATGCCTGGATGACTAATTACATGGAAACTTAAAAAAAAAAACACTGCATTGGCCCTCTGTCCTTGTTTTGTGGATTTACTATTTGCAGAGACAGTATTTGACTTAAGATCACATGACAACAGGGGGGCGGTGGGAGATGTAAGGAGAGGCCAGCCTGAGGTCTGCAGACGCTGGGCCAGGACTAAAAGCGTGTTGGCCAAGTTGTCTTCATTCACTAGAGTCGGGTCCTTAGGGGACCCGGTTACCGGTCCTCGGGCTCCCAGACAGGACATGTCTCTGTGCCCCTGCAGCGGCTTTCCGGCACTTACCTGGGCACCCCTTTCTTCATCCAGCTCCACGGTCATCAGAGCCGACGTGCCCTTCTCACTCACGGTCGACTGCCGGCCCTGCCAGAAGAAGTAGACGCACTTCTCCTTGCCGGCCACCCGTACGGAATGCTCTCCCTTCTGCCGACTTCCCACTGCAAAGACAGAGCACAGGGCGTGTGGCTGATAAGCCACAAGAGCAAACGCACCGCTTACTGTTCCAGGTCTGTGAGGACAAGCAGGCAACGGGGCTGAGGGGAATCATTCACCACTGTAGGGCAAGTAAATCACACTGCAGGAAAAGTAAAACCACTCTTCTTCCAGCTAGTGAGCCTGAGTCTCTGCCCTGGAGAAGAGTGATCTGAAGGGCCCTCTTGATACCTAAGAGAAACACCTGTCATCCTAGAGGAAGGCGCAGACACTCCCAAGTGAGTGACAGAAAGGGGTGACTGCCAGAGCAGGACCTGTGTACGGCTCCCGGATACATAAGTGTGTTTTCCATATGACACCGTGCCTTGGCAAAAGATTAACTGGTAGAGAAAAGATACTGAAAACAACAGCTGGGCCAGCTTTAGGCACAGAGGGAAACATTTAGTCTGCTAAAACCATTCTAGTAAAAAAACACGTTGACGACTCCAAGGTCTGTAAGAAATGGAAGAGATGAACTGCTGATACATCCCTTTCAGAAAATAATCTGGGATTTAAATAATATCTGTCACCAGGGCTGTAGCCAGGATTAGTGCCAGTTGTCCTTACTGTCTGGCACCTCACAGGCATTCAATGCACATTAGCAGCATACACAGGCGGGGCGGGTCTCTGATGAGCAGTCACTGAAAGTCACTGTGTCACGTTGTCCTTACAGTATTTCAGACCACAAAACTGCTACCTTTCGGAACAGATCTCACTCCGAATCCCTTCACTCACTCGTTCAGCAAATCCGGATTGAGTGCCCACTATGTGCCAGGAACTCGTTAGGATACTGGCGCCACAGTGATAAGCAAATCAGACAATGTACCTGCTTTTGTTCTAATAAACAAGCGGATTGGCCAGACAATTTGAGACAGCGCTAAGTGTTATAGGAAAAGAGAGCTAAGTGTGATAAGAAAAGAGACGGGTAGGGTGCGTGAGACTGGGAGTGCCCGTGGAAGGAAGGTCTCTCTGCAGAGGCGGGTGAGTGCGGGCCCCAATGACAACCACTTAAAGGCAGCGCCTTCTAGGCTGAGTGAGGTCAGGAGACCAAGCTCTTGACTCAAATACCCAGTGAGTCTAGTAAGTGGGGGTCAACAGTGGGAGCATGCTGATGGTTGTAACGCCCATGTGCCTTAAAAATTAATGATAATAACTGAATTCTCTGAGTCTCTCTTACCTCAGTTTTTCTCAGCTCCAATCCTATTTACCAAATCATAGGTGACTTGAGGTATGAAGGTAAGAAGAAGCTTATTTATTTTACATTTGTAAGGTCAGAAGCCATAATTATTTATTTATTTATTTGCCTGTTAACAAAGTACTCTATGACAGTTTTCATAAATGATTATAATAATTCTTGAAGAATTTTGACTAAGCACAGCCTTTAGTACCATCTACTGTATACCTAAACTGGTCAAGTCTATATTTTCATGTGGGCAAAGTGAAATAGCAATAATCATCAATAAAAAAATTATAAATATCTAATTTGGAACCCTCGATTTAAATTTCTGCTGATTTAGATAGGAACAAAGGTTTGCCTTTGATTAGCAACCCCATTATGTTAATTAGATTACTGGAAAAAGATAGGATTAAAATATATCGTAGCAGCTGATACATATTTTGGGATTTGTTAGCACTTAAATACATTGTGTAAGTATATATTCATGCTAAATCCTAACATTTATATCCTAACATTCTAAAATGGACTTGAGTGTATGAATCTAAAATAGAATTGTATTTTTCTTTGTTTCCCTGTTTTGATTGTTTATTCTGTTCTTTTGATTTCACATATAAGTGAGATCATATGATATTTGTCTTTCTCAGTCTGACTTATTTCACTTAGCATAATAACTTCTAATTCCATCCATGTTGGTGCAAATGGTAAAAATTTCATTCTTTTTTATGGCCAAGTAATATTCCAGTTTGTAAATGTACCACAATTTCTTTATTCAATTATCTGTTGATGGGCATTTAGGTTGTTTTCAAATCTTGGCTATTGTGAATAATGTTGCAATCAATGTAGGGATGCATGTATTTTCTTGAATTAATGTTTTGAACTTGTTTGGATAAATACCCAGTAGTGCAATTGCTGGATCATAAGGTAGTCCCATTGTTAATTTTTTGAGGAACCGCCACACTGTTTTTCATGGTGGCTGCACCAATTTGCAATCCCACCAACAGTACACAAGGGTTCCCTTCTCTCCACATCCTAGACAACACTTGTTTTTTGTTGATTTATTGGGGATGGCCATTCTGATAGGAATAAGGTGGTATTACCTTGTGGTTTTGATTTGCATTTCTTTGAAAATATTTCATAAAACAGTATTTTCACTATTTTTCCTTGCAATTTTCTTCAATATACCCAAATGTAATCCTATGTGACTCAATTTTTAATTCATTTTTAATTTTAGAAATGTAAAGATTAATCCTTTATTAGTAAGAACTTCTGGACGGTAAACTTTATAGCCCTGACAGATGTCTCATTTAAAGTGTTGATGCATCATGCCGTCAAAATAGTAAGTTTGTTAGCAGTAGTTGTATTTAGGAGTAAGAAAACTGAGGTATGAAGACCTTCTCAAGGTGAAGTGGTCTTGAACTTGATCAGTATCATGCTCCAGAGTGGCCTGCCCCATAAGCTACTCTGAGCAACTTGTTCCTTGACTTTAGGGGCTTGAGCCAGGCCCTGCAGTTTCTGAAGAGGCCGCTGAGGCCTCTGGTCTCCCTTCTATGGGGCCCCATGACCTCGCCTCTCTGTGAGCTTGTGCAGGCTAACAGTGTCCACCAGAGACTCCCGGTACCACCTCTACAGCCGCTGCTTTAGCTGAACCAGTCCCAGCACATCCCGTTCTGACTCAGTCCTGTCTGCAAGTGCAGCCCTTGTAGGGTATGAACGATGAGGAGCTGGACTAGCCGTCACCAAGGGGCCAGGGCTTCTGTGAGGACCATGGAGTGACTTCAAATGTCATTGGGCTGTATTTTTCTGCTCCCAGAGAGACGGTCTGGAATCTGAACGCCTTCCACTCTAACTTAATTCTCTGTAGCTGGACCTCTTCAAAGTTATAACTGTGCTTATAAAAGATAATGCTAGATCTGACTGTGAGATGAACACATTGTTTAGTGGGAAGGAATAAAGTAATTGCCTGGCTCAAATCATGATTTCTTAGGGGTCTCCAAGTAAGTAGTCTATGAAGGCCTCCAATCTGAGATTTATTAATTCATTTTAATAACGACTCACTCATTCATTCACTAATTCACTTGCTATTAATTCTTTTTTTTATAACTAACAGCTAAGGGAAGGGCGTGACTCAATTGCCCCTTGGTCTTCCTGCATAAAACATACAGTTCCCCCTGCATTTTAAGAGCAAGAACTATGTATGTCTTTAAAAGCTGTTCCTTAAAGTTCCCTGTTCCTCAACTCCAAAGGTTAGATTTTTCCCCACTGAATTCGCTCTTATGTCTTTATGGTTGACCAGCTGCACAGATTATTACTTCAGTTTGCCAACTCTGCGTCATGTCGAGGAGTTTAAACTTATAACAGTGACTCATGGGAGTTGCTATTATTTTGTGTAGATCCACATCATCTCTCCTTCAAGTTAAATACAGTAATTACACAGTTGCTGCTGAGGACATCAGTGATGATTAATTCCTGCCAGGCATGTGCTAAGTGCTAAGCGTTACACATGTCAGAATACAATGTTCTGTGAGCTGGGTGTTAGAAGCTCTATTTTTCGGGTGAGACAACTGAGACTCAGAGAGGTTAAGTCACTGTACCCAAACTAGAGAGCTGGTATGATGGGCTTGAGAGAAGATTCAGACCCAGGCTGTGTGAGCCCAGGGCCTGTGACCTTTCCTCCAAGGGACAGGGCCTCCTATGAAAGGGAAAGGGGCGTTGGTGTCCAGCTCTGCTCTCTCCTAGCTGTGTGACTTCAGTGGGCTACTTGATCTTGGTGTCCAGTTCCTTATCTGAGAAATAAACCCAAGCACAGGTCACATCCCGTGGGCCTCTGTGAGGCACTCAGCAAGAGCCGGCGCTGAAGCCTGCAGCATGTGTCTCGTGGGCTGGGTGGACGTATGGGCCTGCAGCTGGGCTCTGGGCACAACCCCTCACAGCCCTCCAGCCCCATCCGGTGATGCTGCCCGGTGGCCGCCTGGGTCTTGCTTTACTGGGCTCTTCCCACTGCGGGCAGGTGCCATCTCAGGGAACTAAACTCTCCTCCTTTAGCATGAAGTAGCAACCTCTCTCCGTACTTGCCTTGTCTTTTATACCATAAGGCTGCTCAAAGGCAAGGTTTGAAATTTTTACTTGCTCCCCTAAAACATCTCTAACACAGAGTATGTGCCTAGTAAATGATCTGAATTAGAACTTGTTTTTGATAAATTAGGAAAGAAATCAGATGGTTCTAAGTCTGCAGGTGTTGGATCAACAAATAGCTGCCTCCCTGTGGCCCAGGAAGAGCCACCTGGATGGCAAGGGGGCTGTAAGGAGGTGAGTCAGCGCTTTTGGGGTTGAAGCTGGAAATCACAGAGTTGAGACATACCGTAAACTCTCTCCTAAATGGGTGATAAGACACTGTGTATAAGGTGGATAATGGCTACTTGTTGTCAAAGAGAAGTAGTTTTCTCTCCAAAGTTCTCTTGCTGCCTTTCCTCATTGCTTCCAATGCAAAGTACACAATTGAATGTTTTGCTCTAAAGAGTATTTCACTGGCAGAGCCATCAGGATTTGACTATATTTATTCCACAGAGCACTAGGTTCTCAGCCTCACAGGAAATAACTTCGTTCTTTTTTAATAACTTTGGGGGGCGTGTATTTGCTGTAATGTTACTATCCCATTTGGTCTCAGTTCTAAATCACCCAGATACGCTTTACTTAATGTCTTCAATGTAAGCAGCATCCAGCCACATGGTGAATATCATCTGGAGGCAAATCATCACTTTCCCAGGAAACCTCTGGGGACAGGGCAGGGGAGGGAGTGAAGGTCGTAAAAAACCTTAACATGCAAGTTTAATTTCCACGGGGAAACATCCCAGATGTTAGCAGAGGGGGGTGTTAGGAATCTGTGTGCAGGTTTATGAAGTGGTTCTTAAAGCAAATGACTAGGGTGACACACTGCACCCAGGCAGTCAGGGGACACGTGCACAGGGAGCTGGCTCCCATAGTGCTGAGGTTCTCTCGGAGTTGGGTCCGAACCTGTCCCAGTTTGAAGAAAACGTAAGTGTCACTGACCTGCGGTGCTCACCATGTACTTCCACTTGACCACATAGGCGTCCCCCTCATGGAACTGCCCGATGCTCTGCTTGGGGAGCCTGCTATAGTCGAATTCCAGGATGTGCCAGACATCCACAGAGACACTGGTGATCTCAAACTGCCTCCTGTCGTCCCCTTCCACCAGGCCATGGCCACGGCCCACGTTCACCCCATCCAGCACCGTGCCGGCTGTCGTCTGGGGCACAGGCACCATCCGGGTCACATCATAGGGCTTGATGTCGGCCCTAGGATCCTCCTAGAGGAGAACATAAGGAACGTCTGTTCAGTTGCTGTTTCTCTAGCTGTTTCATCGCCCACTCAATGGTGTTCTGCTGTGAATGGGACAGCGTGTGAGTATAGCCTTCACACTCTGTCTCGGGGCGTGGAAATGCAGCTAGGAAAGGCTACATTTAGGGAAAAGACTTGGAGAGGCCCGACTTCTCACCCCACCACAGTGAATGGGACGCCCATGATCCCAAAAACGCAAACAGGGCTCTTTTCACTCATAGAGTTGGAATATAATTGGAAACTGGTTTGCTAGTAAACCCTGGGAAGGCGTTTAGTTTCCAGGCCTCTGTCAAGACCTAAATCAGCTCTGAGGCTTGAGGCCTGGCCACCCGGAGTACCTTCTGTTGGGTAAATTCGTTGGCATTCTTCTCATTAGGTCTCTTCATCTCAGTCCAGTCGAGAAATTTCTCTTTGAACAAGATAGTCTCATTGTGTTCTGTAAGTCTCCCAAATATGGCCCAGTCAGGCCGGCCCTGTCCTTTCCTGCAGGGGGTGTTGGGGGAACACAGGGAAAGAACCGAGATTAAGCCATGCTCAACAGAGCAAAGGAACCTAACACACACACACGTGGTGACTGAAAAAAACTCAGGATACGTAAGTAGTATATTGAACAAAACAGTTTATTCTTACTTATGTTACCAAATAAGTGATTTTATTATTTTAGCCTGAGGCCTTGTGAGGCTTTGTGTCCATGGGGTTGATGTAGAGGCACACAGTGCAAACCATGTCAGGACTGGACGTTCCTTTTTTTTTTTTTTAAGATTTATTATTATTATTATTGTTTTTTGGCAGAGAGAGAGACAGAGAGAAGGGGGAGGGCCCAGAGAGGTCTCCATAGCTGACAGCATTAGTTTTCCATATAGTTTCACTCCACAGGTAGGCATGGGGTTGAGCAGGACATGAACTGGGCCAGGGGCCTCCCGCATAGGCCCTGGCAAGAACTGCACTGGGGGCACTCCCCAGTTCAGTATATGGGTCCGCCTGCACCGGGCCCGGGATTTGATTCTTGGGCTTCGGGGCAGCAAACTGAGTGCTTATCCCACTGAGCCATCCCAGCTTTCCCAAGGACTGGACTTTTCTCGCATTCTAGCAAATCCGTGTGTTTGGGATGGCCTGGGGCTGGCGCAGTAGACTGGGAGCTGGGGGAGGCAGGGGTCACACACCTCGGTTCCTCTCTGCCTTCCTACTGCTAAGTTTCTGCTGAGTTAATGAGCAGATGGGCATTCACCCTGAACTCTCTACTATTACACTTTAAGTCGTATTATGATGAAGCTTTCCAGTGAATCCTCTTCTCTCGCTAAACTGAACATACATACTTTCAAATATCACAAATCTTTATGTATTTATTTCTAGGCCACTGGACACAACAGTAGGCAGGGAGAGCCCAAGGACATGGGCAAGGAAGAGACACAGCCCAACCTGGAGGCCTGCTATGGCCTCAGGATCTCAGAATCTGTACTTGGAACAAAAAGTAACCCAGAGAAAGGTACAGGCATACCTTGGAGATGCTGCAGACACCTGCAGTAACGCAAGTTCACAATAAAGCGAGTTGCAATCTTTTTGCGAGTGCAGGGTCTTGCCTTCAATGTATAAAAAACTCGTGACTTCTGTGAAGAGCAATAAAACTAGGCATATGCCTGCACAGCCAGAACACAGGCTGGAGGGTCAGCACTGGGAAAACGCTCAGGTGTTTTTCATCCTTCCCAATCAATCTTTGGTTGTGAATCAGGACTAGGATGTGTGTTTCCCCTCAGCCCGACGACTGGTGCTCACTGGGCCCTGTTAGGACCCCTGCCTCATTGCTCCTCATTTTGTTCAGACTACAGTTTTTGACATCATGGCTAAGGCACGTCATGCAGGCTGCCTGTTTCAAAGGAGACTGGGAGGATGCAACACAGGGTACCTCACACTCCTGTGGACTTAAGGAACCAAGTATCAGCAACTATGGACAGTTCAGCACTCCCCTGAAAACCTCTGTGGTCTTTCCCAGAAAATGGCTGTTTCTTACATAAATTCAACTCTGCAGACTTGCTAAGATGTCTATACAGGGAGACCTTGGTTTCAGCTTTAGAAATGCATCTTTTAAGCTGTGAAAGTGCACAGACACCAGAGGGAACTGGTTGCAGTGTGAAGCTATAACTGGGGGCGGGAGCAGGGGTGGGAGCAGGCGAGCTTCCATCTCCATCCTGACTTATGTGTGAGCTGGGCCAAGTCATGACACATCCGCAGGGTCAGCCTCCTTGTTTCTTAAGAGAGGCTGGATGCTGAATATTGGCTGCATTGTAAAATCTCTGGGTTACTTTGAAGACATCCTGACACATAAGCCTCACCCACACGAATTGAAAACACGTCTCTGGAACTGGCCCTGGCACATGCTGTTTTTTAAGCTTCTAGCTGATACTGATCTGGGAGATGTTGAAAACCAGGGAGTGGGGGTTCCCTCAGTTATTTTCCAATCAGTGATTATGTCGCTGCTAAATAGAAATTGTTCATCATGTGGTTTTTTTGCTGCAGCATTATTTTTTCTTTACTATACAAATCAAATATTCTTTTTAGCCGTAGCTTCAGTTTATAAAAGTCTAGTTGTTACAGTACTGATTTTAGGTTAAATGCACACATGTTTAAAAAGGATTTGAAAACTTCACTTACATTGACAGAATTTTTCATTGTTTCTATAGTGATAGTTAATAATAAAATAAAAAATTTGATTTTAAAACAAGAAACGAGGTAGGAAAGTTGATATCTGTACACTAATACAATGGAAGCCATTCAAATGCAGTTGTGTGAGGCCTGATACACTATGCTGTTTGGTGGCACTTCTATTTCTAAACTATTATGTGGCACACATAATTTAAAAATACGTCTTCTTTTCTGGTAGTTAAGCAAAATAACTATCCCTTTGCATATAAGAATTATTTTTCTTGGGGAAGCTGGGATGGTTCAGTGGGTTAAGCGCTTGCCTTGTAGCCCCGAGAATCAAATCCCAGCCCTGGCCCGTGTGGACCCATATGCTGAACTGGGGTGTGACCCCAGTTCAGTTCCTGTCGGGTGAGCTTCCCATATGGGAGGCCCCTGGCCCAGTTCCTGCCCTGTGTGGTCCCCCCACTCACTGATGTGGAATGAAACTATGTTGAAAACTGATGATGTACAACTATGAAGACTGCTCTGGGCTATCCCCCATCTCTCTATCTCTCTCTGTCTCTATCAAAAACAATAAAATAGGGGAAACTGGGATGGATCAGTGGGTTAAGTGCTCGCTTTGCAGCCCCGGAGACCAGGGATTGAATCCCGGCCCCTGCCCAGGCGGACCCCTATGATGAACTGGGGTGTGCCCCCAGTTCAGTTCTTGCCGGGGCCTATGTGGAAGGCTCCTGACCCAGTTCCTGCCCTGCGCAGCCCTGTGCCCGCCTGTGGAGTGAAACTATATGGAAAACTAGTGCTGTCAACTATGGAGACTGCTCTGGGCCCTCCCCCTTCTCTCTGTGTCTCCCTGTCTGTTTCTCTCTCTGTCAAGAAAAAAACAATAAAAATAAATCTTTAAAAATAAAACAATAAATCTTTTTAAAAAAGAATTATTTTTCTTATGATTCTATTTCTTAAGATGTTTGTGCATATCCTGCTGATTTGTCAAAATTACTTTGAATTGTCCAGTATATTATAGAAAATATTAAACTTGTAACCATTATTTCAATATCATATTCTCTCCTCCTCCCAGGAAAAAGCATGAATAACATCTATTACCAAATAAATAGTAAATACTGGAATTCAAGGGCTATGCTGGGAAGGTTCGAAATTAGAAGGAAATGTATTTCTTTTGCATCATCAGATCAATAGTTGAATTCTAGACCCTGGGAAGCTTTCAGATCATCATGTAATTTATTTAAACAATTGGTATTCATCTGTCACAATAGTACTTGGAATGCTGCAGGTGAGAACAATTTGTTCACTTCCAGAAATGAAATATAACACAAACATCTTCTAGAAAACTACAATAGGGATATTGCTGTATTAGTTATGTGAAAGCTAAATAAATGTTCTTTTGTGGCTATTAATGGTACTGCATTGCAGTCATTTATGAAAATGAAAACCTATGAAGAGCAACAGTAGACCACTGTGGTAGGAACTGAGGACCCTGCTTGTTTTATAATGCCCTCAAAGATCACAGAAGTACCTGGGAATAAGTGGATTGCATTCTCCAGGATCCAGTGGGTTTATGTCACAATTCTCATAGTCAAAGGTTCCATTCCATAAGTGCTTTGCCAGCTGAAATGCTATTTTCCGTTGTGCTAATGTAACTTCTTTTCCATGCCACACATAAACTTCACTACCAAAATCAAATACCAGGACCTGGGAGAATGGCACAGGAGAAGCTGTTAACTTCCAGGACAAGCTCCAATTGAATCAGGGACCCTACTGACAGTGAGTCAAAGGGTGATGGTATAAATTCAGATGAGCAATCAATACAAACACAAAAAGATCACAAGATCTGACCACCGGCACCTCTGAGTCAGCTTGGGCCCTGTGGGTGGGATTTCTAAAGTCTTGTCCTAAATGTCAAAGTTAATGTTCCCTCCTCTGAACTCTCAAATTACCTGAAGTTCTGATTTAAAATTATAAAAGAGTTAAAGATGCCTTCCTTCCTCCCTTCCTCCTTCCTTCCTTCTTCTTTCTCTCCTTCCTCTGTCCATGCATTCACTTAGCATTTACAGGCCACTTCATACATGCATACAGAGGACCCACTGATGCCTTCTCTCCTCTATACAATTCTAAGGCCCTCAGGGGCAGAGATCACACCATACTTATTTTACAGCAGGGTGTACTAAGTGTCTGCTGAATGAATCCATGACTGTAATGCTGTTCCTTATTTCCACACCTATGGTTTGTTCTACTCTTTCTTTGGAACAATTTCTCCCTTCATTTCTAGTAATCCAAATTCTACCAAACTCCAAACTAGGCTCAATTTCCCTTTCACTTTAAAATTATTCCTGATTATTTCTTTTTTTGTGACCCCCCTCCCCATTTAGATACCCATTCATATCATATAATCAGTCTAGCTTCAGATTACACTATTTCTAACACTCTTCTACTCAGTATAATTTTTTGTCTCTTTCAGTTTTTTCTCAACACTTAGTATTCTTTATGGTACTAGAAATATATGTATTAAATAACTGTTTACTGGTATGAGAGAAAAAATCCAACACATACATATTTATATAAAAATAAATTATATATAAGGGCTGTCCAGAAAGTACCCAGCTACGTAAGCATTTTCGTTATATTGATGATGTCTGAATTTTGTCCAGCCTTTGTACATGCATATATATATATATATATATGTATACTATTGTATACATATACATATTAAGAACTGAAAGTATTTTATTTAATGTGCATGCAACAACCAAGAGATCAGGCTAATATATACAATTTGCCTAAAGTAGAAAAGCCTCCAATGATTTACTGAATTTCTTCTGAACAATATTCTGAATTAGATATTAGTATTTAAGGTGGCAGTAATGGTTTGAAAGAACAAATAAATATCCTTTCAAGAGATGTCACCGTTCTACGATGGCACTGACACAGGCTAACATTTACAGGGCACTTACTATCTGTTTTATGGGGCAGCCCTGTGCCCAGTGCTCCGCCCACCCACTGTACCTCTTTTGATTGCAGAAGGGAGCACTTCGGAATTTTCCCCCAAAAGTCATCATCAGGAACCAGCTTGTCATCCACCAGACGGTATGTGCAGTTTGTTTCTATGATGGCCGTTTCATACTGTTCATCTTCTTTTGGGTCGCCAGCAGCTTTGGGATACAACCAATGAGAGGGTATTACGTTTCACACCGAAAGGGCTGGTTTAGAAGAATGAAGTGAGGGAGAAGGAAGTATATTCACATCTTGTCATTTTTTGAAATATAGTAAACTCTTACATTGGTAGCTGGCTTGGCCACCCAGAAGCTTCCAGAAGTCCTTGGCTGCATGAGTGTGTGTATTAATTCCTTCCTCAATAGTTTGGATATAAGTAGCTCTACAACCAAGTTCCCTCTTTGTCTGAATTAAAGTTGCAAGTTCTGAGGCCTAAAAGAAGGGAGGAACACAATTACCTGGGCATTCAAGCTTATGGCTAGGTGAATGGCATGCGCTGAAATCAGAGACAAGAAATGATGTGTGTCTAGAAGGAAAAACCACAGGAGCTGGAGGCACTGGTTGTTGGGCATTTTCAATGAGGTCAAGAAAATGTAACTAAAGGACCGGGGGTATCAATTCTTCAGCAAGCTTGTCCAACCTGCAGCCACGTGCTACCCAGGACAGCTTTGAATGCAGTCCAACACAAATTCATAAAGTTGTTTCTTAAAACATTATGAGATTTTTTTTTTAAGCTCATTAGCTATTAGTGTATTTTATGAGTGGCCCAAAACAATTCTTCTTCCAATGTGGCCCTGGGAAGCCAAAAGATTGGACACCCTGCTTTAGAACACTAGTTCTCAATCTGAAAATTCAACAGATCACTTGCGAAGCTTTAAAAAAAAAATAGCAATTTGATTCTTATTAAGTCAATGTAGTTTCATAGGTACCTGGGGTAAACAACTTTGAAATGACATGCCAGTTTTTTTTTGCCTTTTTTTTTACACAATAGTGAGAACAAACCCAGGACTTGTATCTGGAGGGATGGTCATAATCCTTCTAAAACATCCCAGTTAAGCACCTAATGAAAGCTTGTTTGAGAGACATTTAGGAAAATAACTGCGACCTATCCTTGCTTGCAGCAATGAAACACTGGGCATTTGAGAAGCTTTGTGATTATCTGGCAAGTGGTACAACATTCTATTGGTGTAGAAATGAGAAAGTTAACGAAACGATTTTCATATGTCAGATACGCACCTTGGCCTTTTCTATGACATTTGCAAACTCTCCCACCCACAGGAAGCAGTAATGGGGAGAGAGCAGGAGGAAGCAGTCCCCGCTGTTCAGCGAAGAAGCTCGAGGTTCAACCAGTCTTGTCTGCACGTGTCTTCTTCCTGAACACAAGGCAAAGAGTCACCGCCTTCGCAGATAGCAGATGGCTCCCAGCCACCAGAAGGACCAGCCAGTGCCCTCCATCGGAAGCATCCCTTTCAATCCTAAAGAGTCTCACCTACTAATACTAGTGCCCAGGACCCGGGTTGGCAGAGGGAGTTTAGAAAGACAACATTATAGATGGTGTTCCCTAATACTGTCAGGTTCTTGTTATCCTGTGACAGCACGTGTATGGTTAGTTGAGGCTCCTTCCTCCAGGTAAGACAGCACACAAGCCCCTTTCCCCTCCTCTCAGCTCCAAGTCCCCTGTCCACTCAGCCGCCTCCTACACGTAGTAACCGCAGCCAGCACACCCCGGGCGAGGGCCCCTTCATGCAGCATCTGCTTCCCCAGGAGTTTTCACTCTAAACCACAGGACAATCTTGCGGGCAATCAGCCTGGAGGCAGGTGCTGCCTCCAAGAGGCAACTGCTACAGATTCATATCAAGACAAAGGTGGAGGAAATTCCCTCACTGTCTGTGAGGGTTTCCAGTGTTTCTGCCTTTCAGAGGCAGCAAAGTCTGTCCTCACAACCCAGAGCTCGGTCCCCCTTGCTACGGATGGAAAGGGTGGTGGAGTGGGATCCGAGTGCACTGCAATTGCCTCTGCTTCCCCTGGACTTCCTCTCTGACAATGCACCTCTCTTTCTGGCCTGCATTGCCTCTTGTTCACCCCGGTGAGTAGAATCATGTGGAGACAACCACAATGACGACCTAGGGGGCATCTGGTAACTGTAAGACCGTGTGTAGCAGCAGCCAGGGCAAGGAGGTCAGCCGCCTAAGCAGAGCTTCTGGAATAGGAGAGCCCAGGTTTAAATGCTGCTGCTTAGCAGCTGCTGTGACCTCAGGCACATGACTAACCCCTCTAAGCAGATATACTACCTCCTGGATTACGTGAACTTTATGTGACAGGAGGTAGCTGAGTGCCCAGCGCACAGCAGGTTCTCCAAAAGTGTGTGTTCCCATCCCCTAACAGGCAGTTAAGGGCAGTCACAACTGAAGCTACCAGACTAAAACCTGAGGTCAACGTGTAACTTCTCTCTGCTGATCTTATGTACCTTTAACCTGCAACAACATCAGCTTCTTATAGGGCACCGCGCTGTTGTTAGAATTCTGCTCTGTCAGGTTGACGCTCCGCAGGCTGACGTTGCTGAAGTTTTCTTTACTGGCTAAGCCAGCCAGAGTGACTTCGGAGAAGTTGGAGTTGGAGGACACTGGGAGGGTGACGAAGGGAACACAATGCAGGGGGAAGCAAGATGTTCAGATGAGACGACATTTGCAATCAGAAATTATTCAAATTTGACTATATTTTTCTTTGAAAGTTAATCCTGAGGGGGCGAACTCAAGTTTGATTCACTATGCAGTTCAATGCTTAATCACTGTATTAAGCATTGAACTCTGTATTAAAAGTATGAACTGACTGTTGACAAGGGTCATACCTCACCATGGAGACAAGAATTGAGTGACAACGCAGTACAGCTACTTTAATATAGAATCAGAAGTTGGACTCATTTATTGCAATTTCTGTGAAAGCTGCTATCATTCCTAACAACGCTTAGATGTTGAAAATGAATTATCTAGCAATACTGTTAGGTGTCTTTAGTAGAAAGTCTTCATTGTCTACTAGTAGTGGAAAAACAGGCATTCTATAAGGGACAATTTTTCTTCTAATCTTGTTTTAGAGGCAAAATAATCAAGTCACTGATTTCCTGAGGTCCTTTGCTCTCAGACTTAAGATTGTAATTGCAGGATGCTAAGTTTTCAGTACAGACAACAAATGCATATGCATCAGTCACCCCAAGGCCATTCTCTGTGTGTCCTAGATCCCAAGGAGAGGTAGAGGACAAGTACCCCAAACCTGTGCAAATAAACCTTTATTTCTCCAACTCATTGTTTTAAAAAAAAAATGTGTATGCTTAAGATAAATTCAGAAAATTATTTTGCTGGTAATTAAGTTCTAATACTGATGAAATATACCACACCTTGACAATTCCTATGGCATTACAATTTGAAAATATACTTTCTTAGTAAACTAGTTACAATGAAAAGTCTCAAGCACTTACCTAATATTATATTTCTAAGGACAACTTTAGGAAATAGGTTTCTGAGTGCTACAGTATAAAGTATGTGAAGAATATTCAAAACAGCAAGATTACGCGTGCCATTACACCCACCAAGGAGATCAGTTTCAGAACTATGAAACCCCACCTACTGGGCAGAGAAAAGCAGAGTAGCTTGATCTAAAACAAGAGAACTTGGAGCCTGTCTGTACTCTCTCCTTTCATTGTCCCCACCCCAAGTCCCACATCTCAGCTTCCAGGAGCCCGAGGGTCCCATTAAAAACAATTTGCAGAACACTGGTTTATGCATTAATTAATAATACAGAAATCTAGGATTAGGCAAAGCAGTGATTTGGGGCATTTTCTCATGAGAGATCAAATGATTTCCTCTTGAATAAGATTAAATGGAGAATTATTGTGTTTGGGCCCTTCAGAGATGAGAATGAGTTGCATTACAAAGCCCAGAAACATCCTTTTCCAACCTCTTGAAAGAAAACACAGCAAAACAGAATAATCTGAATTCACCAAGTGAACAGATGCTCAACACTGTGAAAAGCCTTTCAGTTCCAGGCAGATTTTTTGCAGGTGTGTGCATGTGTATGGAAACTTGCTCATTTTTATTTAATGAGTGTCTTACGAGCACCATTACTGGCCTTTGCAAGGCAGGAAAAGGAGATGATTAAAATCACCGAATCTCCAGTTCCCAAGCACAAAATCAAGGGTGCCGGGTCCAAATACTCACTCTTTTCTACTTTCATCCGCTTTGATTCCATGAAGGCAACGTTTAGTCTCTGCTCAGTATATTCCTGAAGGAGATCTTCTCTTGCCGCCAGCATTTTCAGGGGGTTTTTGGAAGCCTGCACCCGGCGTTTGGGCCTAACTGCACGTTTGTGCTCAGCCACTGAGGACGTCAGCCTGAGGAGCAAAGCAGAGATGAGGGTGGGTCTGCAATACACCCGCTCCAGGGTCATGGGCAGGTTTCTGACTTGAGCAATGGGCACCGTTTCATTTCCCAATTTCATCACAAACCTTACCACTGCCCTCCAGGCCGCCACTCCCTTGACATGGAGTCACAGAGTGCTGGCAATGGAAGGGGACTCAGGGAGACAGTCCTCTAGTGCAGGAGTTCAGCCAGTCCCAGAACCCCCACGCCCCACCCCCGTGGTTTCTGCCCGAGGAGCCCGGGTGCCTAACAGGGCTGCTTGTTCCACCACAGGGAACTCTGCAGGGTAGCTCTCCCTCAACCTCAGCCCACCCACACACCCGTCCTCATTCTGTCGAAAGCCATTGCTTCCCCACGTTATCCTGGTTCCTTTCAATGCAACTTTCTCTTTATATCATGATTTTCCAGTTCCCGCACCAACTGTCCCCACATCTAGCCTCCTTTCAACCCACTGCCTCCCTCTGAAACCACTATCTTGAAGAATGTGTTGAATAAAATAAAGTGAGCACACAAAACCAATGATAACTGGCACACACTCATGTTATTCTGTAGGGCGGAAGATCAGACGTGGGGAGCGGGGGTGGGGTGGGAAACCAGTCACGTGATTTCCCAACAGCCTCCAGCTGCTGCTGTCAGCTTCCGACTGCACAGGTATTGGTGCCTGAAAGTCCCCTTTATATATATATATATATATATATATATATATATATATATATATATATATATATAATATGGTTTTGTGTGTGTGTAAAAACACATATACTTAAATTATATATAATGATTTAAACAATGACATTTGAGTGAGAAGATTAAGAAATCGTTAAATAACTATATAAGCAAATACTCCAAATATTAAACATGGAACAATGCAAACTGTTCATATTTTAAAGTAGTAAATGGAAAAAAACAAACGAAACACATTTATGCAAAATGTGTATCAGGAGGGGCTTACGAAACAATTTAGGACACCTACAAAGACTTCTGGAGGGAGCAGTCACTCAGATACATTTGTAGGGGATAGATAAATGGGTTGATCGCTATGGGTTTAAGCTGCCCAGTGTAGTATTCTCCCTGCTTCTGGTAAAGCAGCTCGACTCTCCTTTGGGGAAGCCACCACACTTTACTCCCTACCCCTCTCTGGCTTAGGAGGGGGATCCAGGGCCAGCTCTGGCCAATCATCCTCCTCCATCCTGTTGGCCACCATGATTGCTTTACAGATGGACTTGGACACAAGAAAATCAAGTCTGGGGGAAGCCAGGACGGCTCAGCGGGTTGAGCACTCGCGTTGAAGCCCCACCCCGGCCTGTGTGGACCCATGTGCTAAAGTGGGGTGTGCTTCCCATGCAGGAGGCCCCCAATTTGGTTCTTGCCCTTCAGTTCAGCCCCTAGCTCGCAGGGGCGTGCCGCCCATGCGGGAGGCCTCCCGCCCAATTCCTGCCCTGCACAGCCCCCGCCCACCTGTGTGGCACGAAACCATGTTGAAAACTGATGATGTAGAACTATGGTGACTGCTCTGGGCTCTCCCCCTTCTCTCTGTCTTTGTCTCTGTCTCTCTCTGTCTGTCAAAATCAATAAAACAAATCTTTAAAAAAACAAGAAAGTCAAGTCTGGAAAGAAGCTCCCGGTGCTGGAGTGGCTCAGTCGCTAGCTAAAAATCCAGAGCTCAGGGTGGTCATCTCCCTCCCCGGGTGATGTCTGACTGAGCGTGAAGCCAGCCCAGAGGATGACAGGCAAGAGTGAGACCATGTTCTGATGAGTCTCCTGACCCCGAGCTCACACCTACCCTTTGATTGAGTGACCCAGAAATGCCCGGGCTCCTTTCTTTTGCTAATGTCCTTTTGACTGACTTCTTTCTGCCTCTTGCAACAGAAGGAATCTATAATTATTTTTCTTAGGTGGTTTAGTTATGTCCCTGTGTGAAAAGAGACCCTTGGACCTTACTTAGAAAACCCTCAGATCTACTGATTTACCAAATTACTCTCAGATCTACTGACTGTGAGTTAAATAAGATGTTTTATTGATTCCCTGGTTAGTTGTTTTAATTTGAGCCCATGTGATCCAAATATTTCTTAAAGCCATGAGTAAGAATTCAATATGTCAAGTAAAAGAGAGGTATAGAAATTGCTGCTAATGATGTTAGTCTAAAAATCTGCAAAACAATAATAGAGTTATGTGAAAAACCCAGTGACATTTCTAGGAACAGGGAACACATCTGTGGCACACACTGTGTATGTAAGACTTTTTGCCTGAATGCACATCTGTTGTGGGGCACGCATGTGTTTCTACCCCACAGACTATTACCCCCTAAATCCATAGGTTCACTTTCCATGGTTTCAGTTACCTGTGGTCAACGATGGTCCAAAAATATTAAATGGAAAATTCCAGAAGTAAACAATTCATATGTTTTACTTGTGCACTGTTCAGAGCAGTGTGATGACATTCCCTGCTGTCCAGTTCTATCCTTCCCGGGAGCTGAATCATCTCTTTGTCTACTGTCTCCACACTATGTGCTCCCTGCCCATTGGGCAGTAATTGTCTTGGTTATCAGAGTGACTGTCACGGGGTCATAGTTCTTGTATTCAGGTCACCCTTATTTTACTTAATAATGGCCCCAAAGTACAAGAGTAGTGATGCTGGCAATTTGGATATACCAGCGAGAAGCTGCAAAGTGTTTTCTTTAAGTGAAAAGGTATATATGCATAGGAAAAAACAGAATATGTAGGGCTCAGTACTCCCTGTGGTTTCAGGCATCCACTGGGGGTCTTAGAACTTATTCCCCACACATAAAAGGGGACTACTATAATAATTTGCCTGTAATGAAATTCTATTACAGGAGGTAACACAGTGAGGGTGAAGATCCTCATGAAAGTACTGGGTGGAGGCTGATGAAGAATTCCATTCTCAGTGGATGAAACATAGAAATTGCAATAACTCACTTAGGGGCAAAAGGATCGAAAATGACATCGAAGTCTTCCTCCAGCTCCACAGGGCTCCTCGGCATGGTATAGTCCACGCTACGGTAAAATTTGGCAAAGGTTTCGTCGTCGTCTAACTTCATCACCTCCTTAACAGATTTTCCAGTGACGGTGAGTACAGTTTCTTGCATCCCACCAACTATCAACAAACAAGCAAACAAAGGACATACATTTGTGTAACCACATGACTCCAACTGCACCTCATAATGTCTTAAGAAATATTCCCCGCCCTGAGCTCCAGGAGGGAGAAAACATCTGCTGATATCCAGGTTCCTATGATGCTTCCTAGGCCTTCCCGGATTTCTTGTGAGAGAACTTGCGGCTGGAACAAAGCTTGTGTCACGTTGTGGCAGGACAGAGGGAGGCTGGCCTTGCTGCACACAAGCCCACTCAGCATTTCTCAACTTGTTCCTTTTGCCACTGGAGGAGGAACAAGCTGTAGCCTCGTTCCAGATCAGGGATTGGCAAAATCTTTTTCTGCAAAGGGCCGTGTAGTAAATATTTTAGGTTTTGCAGTGGAGGCCTGTGTTGTGACTGCTCAGCTCTGCTGCTGTCGTGCAAAAGCGACTATTGACAGTACTTTAACAGATGAGCATGGCCGTGTTCCAATAAAACTTTATTTACAAAAACAAGTAGAAAGCCGAATTAGAACCCTGCGCTAGATCACTGTTAATAAACTTTGAATGGTGGGCATTCCTTGCCTAGCCAGGCTAGTTATTCTATTACATGTTTATATTTCTGGTTTAAAGGGGTTGTTTGTATTATTTCCAGCCTATGAGGGATCACTGTCAATGGCAGGGCCTCCCAAAGCTTAGTATTTGATGAGTTTCAAGTACTGGAAATTTGTATTAATAGATGGGACTGTTAATGCACATTATTATTCTATTTGGTATACTTCACTGACTTTTGTATTGAAATATCAATTTTAACATTTATTTACCAGAATTTCCTTTTAGAAATCATTTGCGATTATAAGATATAATATCAGCTGCTACTTTATTGAAAATTGACATATACAATTTAAAGTTCATCAGGCCCAAGATCATGTTGATTTTGTGTAAGTATAATAATTGGCTTTCAGTGTTAAAAGCAAAATTAAACCATGATCCTGATTGGATGACATCCCAAAGATTTAGATATAAGAACAAATGTTATTGGCTATCCCCAGTTTAGTACATTATCAAGAAAATCAGAGCTTGGTAATACCACCAGAGCTGACCAGCAACTTCATTTTTTAAAAAGATAAGAACAAAAATAATGCTTACAGTATGAATCGTTGCAATCCTATAGAAAGGACACAATTTAGCCAAGGAGAAAAGCCATTACAATTGGGATTTAGAGATTTTTGAGAGAGTAGCAGGTTCCTTCGTTACTCACTGAAATACAAACCACACTGTGCTGTGAGCATAAACCAAAGCTTCCCTCTAGCTTCTGGCATGTACCTTTATTATTCAGCCTTCTTAGGAAGGTTTCCAGCCTATCCAACTTCAGGTCCGATTCTAACTGCATGTCTGGTCTGGCTTCAATATCTAGGCAGGTAGAAACCATTGATGAGAGAGTGCCACTAAAGACTCTTCCAATCATAGAGCCACTGGCATACTGAGTTCCGTGGTGACCTACCTTCCAGGGGTTTGGAAACTGGCGTTGTGCCCTTTGTTTTACTGCCAATAGGGGATGTTACTGGGGTTATAGCAGTGGGTGATGCCAAGCCTGCAGAATGAACAAGGGAGTCAGTTAGTATCTCAGGATCATTTCTGGAGATTTCCTGACACTGTTTACCTATGATCTCTAGTAGCCCCATGTAAGTTTTACGACTTATAGAATTTATACACATACGTGCATGCACACAAACCAGCTACATTTGGTAGGTACCATGATTGCGTAGGACAACTGCAAATATAGATAGAATTTGATAGTTTCTATGAACTGTGATAGCTGATAAGCTGCCATTCCAAACTGAACAGTAAAGCCACATAGAAAAAGTGTCCATAACATGTAAATAGAATAAGAGGACAGAACAAGCCATCAGAATTATACTTGAATAAATGGAGTTGTGAGTTCTAAGGCCTTTGGGGTGGTGGACATAGTTGAAGAGAAAGTCTGTTTGCACTATCTCCTGCAAAGACGTGGAGAATGGGGCATGTCACACTGGCTGGCAAGTAGCCCCGAGCGCTGGAGCGAGGGAGGGACAGGCCGCCTTTGGGTGCATCACCCAGAGGGGAGCAGTTCTATTGAGCAATAGCCCAAGAAGCGATGGCCTTAGAAGAGATACATAGCAGAGTACATGTTTAAATTGATTTGTGATTGTTGAAAGGGTGTGTCCATTTCAGGTGTGGCTGGGAACCAGCAACACGCTTTCACATATATTTATCAAGAAGCAGGGTGGGGAATCTTCAAAGGGAGAAATGGTAAGGGACATAGGAAAGGGACAGAAAGGAATTCCAGCATAAAGAAGGTATCTGATTGGAGCAAGAATACAGATGAATATTTTTTCCTAACCTAAGTAGAAGAGATTAAAGTGGGAAATAATGCATTTACAAAGGACAAAATGAGTTATTAATACTCTTTGTATTTATTTGTAATAAATGTGAAGTCCTTAGATGACATTGCCACTTTAAGCAACGCTCATAGGACATCAGGAGAAGATGTAAATCAGCAACACTTACAAGCTCTTCTTCCAGTGAACTGAAGAATGATGTATTATTGTAGCATAAAATTTGAGGGAAAAATACTGAAGTACAGTTTAAAGCTTAAGTTTTGGGTTATATTCTAGAATTACATCTTCATAGGTACATATATATTCACTTGAGGACATCAATAAAATGAAAAAACTTTATTTCAGTCACCAGACCTGCAAAGGGTTTGTATCAGTGAGAAAGTAAACTTTCTTGAAACATAATAAATAGGTAAAGTTTGGTATTACAGGCTGGGACAGTAAATCGTTACCAACTAAAAGGAAGAATAAGAAACATGGAAAGGTTCATTAGCACAGAGGTCATTCACTCTGAAGCCTGACTTTGAAGGCAACCAAGACACCTGGTTCCCTGTACTGTCAGGGTGCCCCCTGTTGCCCATTAAGGTAGCAGCACGCAGGAGAGCTGGAGGTGGGCGATCTCTTTTCCAGCTAGAGAGAAGGGTATTTCTGCAATGGGGGAGGGCATATAGATTTAAAATACACAATGTTAAAACAAAACAAAGTACTCCCCATAGAACTTTTCAATGAATTCTACATGCAATAACCAGTTACCCACTCTCTTTGGGAACATTTTCCTATTTCTCTTATTCAAAGGCATACCTGGAGTACTTTTCTTCCTGGAAAATACTTGAATACTACAGGAAACTTGTGGAGTCCTAACTGTTACAGAGACTCTAGGAATGTCAAAAGGGAGAACGTCCTAATGAGGCTAAGGGAGAGTAGTGTTTTCTGGGGTGAGAGAATGAAACTCAGGGTGCAGCATGCCTCTTGGCAATTCTCGTATATGCGGTAACAGGTGGCTGCGGAATGTGCCACTGTAACCTGATGAGATAGGACATCTCAGTGGCGGTAGTGCAGGGGCTATTTCATTCTGCAGCGAGTGTACACTGGATGCCATATAACTGCAAATCAAGACGAGCTCATGACTCAAGCAAAACACACAACACAGTACATGGTCACACATACTAGAAAAATAGGGCAGTTTTTTCATTACATGAAAAGTATAAGAAAATTATGTCCTGAGCAAGCCATAGAGCACCTGTGAAATAAAATCTGATTTAGTTGGGAAACATGGAAGCAGGCTCATCCACGAAGGGACAAGAACTTCGTGGACCCTGTTCTCCAAACCTGCATGAGAGCAAATCTCCTTTCTCAGACACTGCAGTGGATGAGGGCAGTGCAATTTGGCAGTAAAGGCTGCTACAAATAAATTGCGATTTTTAAGATGGAAAAGGAAAACAGAAACCTAAATAAAAAAGTCAACAGGACAAAAGTCCAGGCTAGAGGTTGGGAGATCTGAACTCTGGTTCAAGTACTCAGCTTAAGTTCTTAACTAATGTAGGCCTTAAGGATCTGCTGTTGTTAACCCAGGGATGGGGCTCATGTCAAAGTAGTTTAACATGATTATACAGTTCTGTGATTTGGTGAAGAAAATGCTCAAATGCTACCTCATTCTGTGAGAGTACAGTATCTGCTGTTCTCTTTAGACAATTCCAAGATTAGTTAAGAATTTGTCACAGAGGATTGTCCCACTGTGATTTGAGTTAATATCACAGTTCAGGGTTTCCCCTTCCTCCCTTCCTTGTGCAAATATATATTAAGAGGCTATAATGAGGAGGCACTACTTATGAGTGAGGATCCTGAAAGGTTTTGAGAAAAGGGAAAGATAAACCGAGAAAGCTGGTAAGTTAACCCTAAGGGAATGTGAAAACATTTATCACTAAGTTAGAAAATTTGCTTTGATATAATAACTTAGACATTAGAGGCATATGTAACTAAGAGACCCCACACTTTAACCATTTCTTTTAGAATATAGAGGCTCAAAACTCTAATCATGTGATTGCTCAATTTCATAAATATTTGGATACAGACTTCAAATCCATTCCAAGAGCTCAGCTGCAAATGGATATATCTTTTAGACACTATTAAAAGATACCTGGAAGTCAAGTTTTCTAAGCCCTCTGGCTTGATGGGAAGGAACCTAAAATTTAGCCTACAGTGAGAAAAGAGCAACTCCCTTTTCACTAAGAAAGGCTAATTTGGGTTAACTGATTGCCATATGGCAAGAAAAAGAAAATAATTTAAAAGCAATTATGGGAAAAAACTAAGATTTGTTAGCAGATTTGCAATTGCTTATGAAACCTGGCTCAATTTCTAAATGGCTAAATTTTGACATGTGACGAATTGAACTATGCTTCTTATACCGAAGACGTTATGCATAAAGTTTCTGGGAGGAACATCTCACAAAACCTACCCCAAAATCATTTACACAACTTCAATGAGATTAAAAACTAAAAAGACCGTGGCTGGATTGTTTTAATCGAGCTGTCACAGGTCACCCTCCATGGGTGATGGTGCGTGCATGCACGTCTGTACACACATGCACACGCACACTCGCGCACTCTGACCTTTCTTCACCATTCTCCCAGCCACTGTGAACTGGGTGGAGTCGTTAGCTGCTCCTTTGCCTTTTGTCTTCCAGGCTTCCTCTCTCACAGTAATGAGGTGCTTCCTCTCTTCGATAGTCATTTGGCTTTCTCGACTTTCTGTGACCCGCTGTTTTTAACATACACAAAGGAGAACACAGGAGAGGGAAAGGTGAGAGCCGTGAATTTCAGCTAGTAGCATTCCATGAGCTGCAAAGAAGGCAACAAAGAGTTCTAGCCTGTCCCCCACTGGACATAACTGTTCTATCTGAAATAGGTTTTGCTTCCTTATTTCCAGCTTGAGTTAGAGATCACTATCAATAATACTGAAGGTTTAAATGAAAACTTAGCAGTTTTCTTCCCACTTAAGTTGTTTGGAACACTGGAACACCAGAATGATGTCAAAATAAACAAAAAATAGAACATCTGCCCTTATGATAATGACCTTTATAGTATTTTAAACTTGCTCTGTTTTACCAATGTGGTTAAACTCAGTTGATGAGGAAACTTTATACACACACACAGTATGTAGATACATAAATATGTGTATATATGTATATATACACACACACACATACATATACGTATTTATAATATATATCACAAAAAGAACATGGTCAATCTAGAAAATCTCATCCACCAAGGTCACAAGGAACATATTTAACTATAAAGTAGGAAATGTCAATTAGGAATAAGGTGTACTATAAGGTTTCCTGGAACTCGACATGCTTTTTCCTAGAGCAACGATGTTATATGAGGAGTTAGAAAACCACATCAGGCCATGGATGTGAATTTTTTAAGTCATGATATATCTGCCATTGAGGACAAACTGAGTGCTATAGATTTAACTTACATGTATGATAACATTTCTACCTAAAAAAATGCTTTTAGAAGCTTCTGATTAGCGTCCTGGCCTCTTTCTAAGCCGTTGGCATCACTCATTTGGTTTAAAAGGAGGAAGCTGGGGGCTGGCGGGAGGTCAGGCCAGGCCTGGATTAGGGAGAGGATGAGGGGCAGGAAGGAGGCAGAGGCAGGGCTCAGAGCACACAGGGCCCGGACAGAGGGAGTGTGGACGATGACGGCAGGGGACAGCTGGTGGGAGATCCCCCAACGTTGGCAGGACAGAGTTGCATGTCCTGCTCTTTCATGCCATCCCCCTTTCCCTATAAGACCTGTCTGGCCTGGGGATCAGGGGAGAAGGGGTGGAGGGCAGGAGCTGGGGGGCCAGTGTGAAGGAGGAAGGGAGGAGAGCAGCCTCCCAGGACCCAGAGAGCTCCCCTGGGCTTCCACCTGGAGGCCGTTCCTGGAAGAGGCTCTAAGATGGCGGTGGCCTCCTTCCTGCCATGGCGCCTCTGCTTTCTCCTTAGGCTGAGGGTGCCCTTTCTGCTACGGCATTTGCTTTCAAACTGCAGTTGAAGTCTTCTTAACTATTCCTGGCAGTTTACCCAACTCCTCTTCCCTCAGGAGTTTTTCCTTGAATAAGAAGTCAACACAGATGGAAGTGACGGTCAGGCCTGGCCTTGGCACATTGGGGGCGGGGCAGGACACCCCTGAGGGGAAACACATCCCAGGGCCCTGATTCTTCCTCCATGACTCCATCCACACTGTGGCAGACTAGCTTCCCTTAACTGGCTGTGGGCAATAACTTCCGATTCCTTGAGGAAGACAGAAGAGATGGGCAGAAGTCTTCTGAAAGCCCTGGAATCATGGAGGGTGACAGAGGAGAGACATCTGTCCTCCCTTCCCAGCAGTGGGAAGCCAGGCGGGCACCGGGTAAAGTGGGCCTAAGCCATGAGCAGGGACTTCTCCATGGTCTAGTATTCATGAATCTTCCTGTTACAGAATTCTTCTACAGAGCAATCGTAGCCAGAACTGGTTCTGAGATCCGTGGTCATTTCAGAAAGGCTAAAAACCTTTTCCTAAAGAGACACGACAACTAAACACTCAGATCCTAGATGGAGTGGGAGTGGGGCTAAAAGGGACAGTACTGGGGGGGGGGGGGGTGGTCGGGGGTGAAAACTGAAATATGACAGTGGATTAAACACTGTATCAATATTAAATTTCCTCATCTGTACTGTGGTTTTGGAAGTGTGCTATAGATTGAATGTTTGTGGCCTCTCCCTAAATTCACAGGCTGAAACCTAATCCCTAACGTGATGGGTTGAGGCAGTGATATCTAAGTAACTTTCTGAAACACACACCCTAATTAAATCGCCTCTGAGGTTGCCAGGACGACCTCATCAAAATTCATAGAAGAAAATATGCTTTCTTTGAAAATGAAGTTTCAGGAGTGAATTTTAATCAAATCAATATGGCACTTGGCTTAAAATATTTTGAAGAAACAAAATGCCAAGAAGGTTTGCTTCTCCAAGGATCCTGCCCTCGCAAGCTCTGTAGTGAACTCAGTAACACAGCTGCGAAGTCCTGGGTGTGGTTACTGACTCAGAGAAATGGTTTCCCCAAATCAGCAATTCCATTGCCCAAAGCTCTAGGGTTCACCCAGAGCTCCTGGGAGAAGGTGACAGACACAAGCCCTGGAATGACACAACTGTTTTAGATTTTAAAGCTTCTAGTATTTTGACAGGTCTAGGTAAAGAAGGTGTACTTTTAACACTGTTGTAAATGATAATATTACACATAGAAGGTTTCGCTTCTGTAAAAGCTTCACCTTAACTCTGCTATGGTACTTACTTAGTGGGGTGGGTTTAGGGTCCACTAATTCCTGATGCCTCACTTTACGTGGCTCTGTCATGGGGAAGGAATATATAACTTGTTTATTCACTAGAGAATCTAATAAAAATTTATTCCAAGTTGCTGTTAAATTATAGGACTCCAAATGTGAAAACAAGTAATGCATCTTTATTCCATTTGCTTTTCTTTTTTTTTTTTTTAGCTTCAAACTTCATTATTGTCCTGTTCTTCCTGTCTAAGTTTTTCTTTCCTCATTTAGAGAAGAACATAGTATGTATTATAATAAGCATTGTGCCATTTTCCAGGTTTATCCGGGTTTGGCTGGTGATGTTTAGTATTGACTAGAATAGTAAGAGAGAGTTGTCAGAATATAAATAGAAGCCCTACCCTGCCTGCCTTTCATTCTTTCAAATACAGATTCCATGAACATGGTGTGGAGAGATGGAGACGGGGAGGAAAAGGAGCGTATGTGTGGGTGTGTGTGTAAGTGTGTGTGAGTGTATAGGTGTGTGAGTGTAAGTGTGTGTGTACGTGCACAGAAGGCAGCGAAGGAACTGGGAAGAGGAGAATCTTAGGGACAGCTGGAGACTTGGCAGCACACAGCTTGAAACTGTGCAAAGATCAATCCACAAGAGCGTTTTTGGGCTGCCACATGGTTACTGATGGGTTCACCTCCTCTTCTCACCTACCACTGACCCTTGAACAACATGGGTTTGAACTGCAGGAGTCCATTTATATGTGGATTCTTTTTTTCAATAAATATTGTAAGTGTAATTTCTCTGATGATTTTCTTAATGTTTGTTTTCTCTAGTTTACTTTATTGTAAGAATACATTTAACATACAAAGTATGAGTTAAACGAGTGTTTATTTTATCCATAAGGCTCCTGGTCAACAAGAGGCTAGCAGCAGTTATGTGCAGATTTGGACTGCATGGGGTTCAGGGGGTGGTCTGTGCTCCTAACTCCCCATGTTGTTCATGGGTTAATTATACTGAGAAATTGTAGTGCAAATCTTATAAAATGATTCTGACACATGGGGGGTGATACACAGGGAGAAGAGAACCACCCTCTATTTCTAGGATTAGTGCAGATTCAAGGGTAAAATTCACCCATAACCAGAGAGCTTTATGGGTAGGAACCATTGTGATCTGGCTTTAAAATTTGTATCTTAGTCATATCTACTTAAATTATAGAAAGAAATGAAACAAGTACACGTTAAGTAATAGAAGTAAGCCAAAGAGACAAATCAAGTACTTCTCAGTTTTTAAAATGCTATTGCCATTTAGAATTCTCTACACTGTTAAAGAAATTTAGCTTTGTCCCTGCCTTCAGTGATTCTGGTCCATCATCAGTACATGTAGCCTCCAGAGGTCTAAACAAAATATGAGAAAGATCTCAACTAGACATAGACCTCAAAGTGACCGTAATCTGGTCTTGTCGGCACCTCCCAGCTCCTAAAATGAAAGGAGGGGAATTCAGGGGAATTTTATTCTGGTACAGCTCTGAAGCATGTGAGAAAGAAGAAATTGTGTTGATGCTTGAAAAAGAGACAGATAGTCCATTTAGACAGAGTTTCTGTACTACTTAAATGCTCTCCTTTCTTCTCTGAGCCTCTGCATTATGGGAAATTGATACCAGGACTATTCAAGGAAAGGAGTCTCCTGACCTCTGGGAACAATGACAAGCCAGTGCCACTTAACTGACACATAAAATATGTATCTGGGAAGACTGTCAAGAAGTAAAAACATAGAGGTTTTCAGATGTTTTAATTTTGAAGTGATAAAACACATATTGTCCCTGGTAAATATATTTTTTAAAACTTAGAAATAGGAAGGTGCAACACTGTTAAGATACCAGTTCTTCCAACTTGATTTATAAATTTGATGCAGGCCCAATCAAATTCCCAGCAAGTTACTTTGTGGATATCGATAAACTTATTCTAAAATTTATATGGAGAAGCAAAAGATCCACAGTAGCTAACGCAATACTGAAGGAGAATGAAGTCAGGTTACTAGCACCACCTGACTTTAAGACGTACTATAAAGCCACAGTAATAAAGGCAGTGTGGGCATTCCTGCAAATATAACAAACAGAACAACAGAACAGAATAGAGAGTCCAGAAATAGACCACACAAATACACTCAATTAATCTTTGATGGCGCAAAGGCAATATTGTGTAGAAAAGATAGTCTTTTCAACAAATGGAAAAACTAAACATCTATCTTGAAAAAGAAAAAATCTGGATATAGACCTTACACTCTTCAAAAAATTAGCTAAAAATATATCATAGGCCTAAAATATAAAACATAAAACTACAAAATTTGTAGAAAATCACATAGAAGAAAGTCTAGATGACCTTGAGTTCTGTGATGACTTTAGATACAACACTAACATCATGACCCATGAAAGAAATAACTGATAAGATGAACTTCTGCTCTGTAGAGGATACTTTCAAGAAAATGAGAGGACAAGGAACAGACTGGGGAAAAATATTTGCAAAGGACATATTTGATAGAGGACTGTTATCCAAAATATACACATAACTCTTATAACTCAACAACGATAAAACAAACAACCAATTAAATATAGTTAACAAATATGAACAGATACCTCACTAAAGAAAGTGTACATTTGGCAAATAAGCACGTGAAAAGATACTCCACATGATATGTCACCAGGGAGATGCAAATTAAATCAATATCAACACATTGCTATACACCTATTAGAATAACAAAAGTCCAAATCACTGACAGCACCAAATGCTGGTGAGGATATGGAGCAACCATTAACTCTTATTCACTGCTGGTGAGAATGAAAAATAGTACAGCCACTTGGAAAGACTATTTGGCAGTTTCTTATAAAATTAAACATTCTCTTACCATATGATCCTGTAATTAAGCTCCTTGATACTCAAATAAGTTGAAAACCTATAGCTATACAAAAACCTGTATATGCGTAGTTATTACGGCTTTACTAATAATTGCCAAAACTAAGATGCCCTTCAGGAAACAATGGATAAATAAACTATGGCACGTCCAGACGAGGAATATTATTCAGCACTAAAAAGAAATGAGAGATCAAGTCATGAAAAGGCATGGAGGAAGCTTAAATACATATTACTAATTGAAAGAAGCCAATTTGAAAAGCCTTCATATTAAATGATTCCAACTATATGACATTCTGGAAAAGACAAAGCTATGGAGACTCTAAAACAATCAGTGGTTGCCAAGGATTAGAGGAGATAGGGAAGAATAGATGAAGCAGAGGATTTGAGGGGGGCAGTAAAACCATTCTGTGGGATATTATAATGATGGCTACAAATCATTACCTGTTTGCTCAAAGCCATAGAAAGTACAACAACAAGAATGAACCCAAATGTAATCTGTGAATGTTGGGGGGTAATGATGCTGTCAATGTAGGTTCACCAGTTTGAACAAATGTACCACTTTGGTGGGAATGGCAATAGTGGGAAAGACTATGTTGGGAGGCTAGGGGTACGTGGGGAAGCTCTGTACTTCCCACTCAATTTTGCTGTGAACCTAAAACTGCTCTAAAAAAGTCTATTAAAAAAGTGTGTGTGTGTATATATGTGCGTGTATAGCGCGCACACACACACACACACACACACACATACAATTTGTATTTAGGAGTTCAATAATATTTTTTCTAGTTGATTTTCTTAGAAGAAACAACCCATGTCCCCCCTTAGTGACAGAGCAGCAAGTTCGCTCCAGCTTTCAGCCTCTTTTGGGTGAACACTGACTGGCCATGTGGTGCTGGGCTCTCACGGACCAGCGTTCCTTACTTCAGTGGTAAAGAACCAGGCGAGACCACTTTCAGGAGGAGAAATGGGAGTTTCCATTTGTGAATAAGCAAGAAGACAGACGACCCCAAGACACGGCTCTTTGGCAACACTTCAGTTTCCTACTTGAAATGCTGCGCCTCACACTTTAAGACCCGTTTTGTTACTAGTCGTCCTGTAGGGACGGTCTATCATGATTTACTGGAGGCCACCTCGGAGGTCATCTAGTCCCAGTCCTGGTGACAAGACAGAGGCCCTGAGAGGGAAGTGACTGGGTGACATCCCAGACAACGAGGGAGCAGAACCTGGGGTTCATGGCAAAGTGGACACATAGTTCTTCTAACACGGGGGACATTCCAAGGGGAATAAAAAACGATCACTGATATTTTTAGCTTTAAAAATTATCACGTATCATGCACCAACAGCATCCCTCAGCCCAGGCCGGTCTCCCCTCTGAGGTGGGGTTCAGATGGGGTACAGTGAGGATGAGGACAGAGGGTTCACTGCGACCTGCTCATGCTGCCCGGGCCTCTTCCTTCCTGCCCCTCCCCCACTGTCCTTTCCACCCTTCACCCCGCCTCTACCACATCCCCCTTGTTTATCAGACAAGCACAACTGCTACACTGCTGAGCTGCAGGAGGGAACCCTCTGCTGTATTGTCTTGGGCTCCTGGCTCAATTCAGGATGTAAAACTTGGGGCCTACACAGGGAAACTTCCTTCTTCAGCCAGTTTCATGACTATGAGGTGAATTAATATCATCAGGTCTACTTGAAAGTCTGAGCCCAGGATGTGATGTGTGTGACTGGCTAAATAAATGAAGAACTGGTTAAACACACACACAAACACACGCGCGCACACACTCACGTGTACACACACACACACAAACGTGCACACAAACGTGCGTGCACATGTACACATGTGCACACATGTATATACACACACACACACACACAGCAAAAGAATTACTTTGCTAAATGAAACAATTTCTTTCCTACTGTTCAGAAATTGCAATGAGGCTTAATACATGTAGGCTTTTCCTCACCTGATTAATAGATACAAAAGACAGGTATTTATGGGCAGCAGGTATAGCAGGAGAATAAGTAGAAGCATATACAGGTTCCTATAGAGCAAAGCAAGAGGATTAGACGTGAAAAGAGAAGATTTACCAGAGCAGGGTGGGGAGGGGGAGAGACAAAACCAATGATTTCTCTAACAGAATGTTAATTTACTCATTGCAATTTCAATTATCTTTTCAAAAGAGTCCCTCCTATTTGCTTGTATTTTCTAGAAGGTTGAAAGAAGTCCACGCAGGCACCGTAAATATACCCGAGTCAGCTTTGTGTAGTAATTAAATGAATTCATGGCAAGATGACTGCAATTTATAGAAGATACGGTACTCAGTTACAGAAAGGGAACCATGGCTTTTAGGGGCAATTTTAACATTGACCATAAACGATATCTGTTAAAACCTTTAAACTTTTTTTGTTCCGTGATTTAAAAATACTTAAGGAAACAGGATGGCTCTGCACTCTGGGCAAAGGTGACATTTCTGCTCTGGATAAAAATACCAAACAGGGAGGGGGCACAGGGAACCACTGTAAGAATTGCTCATGGTGGGTACGACTGGCTATCACCTAGAGGAGACCTATGTTAGAGTCAGGCTTACCCAAAGCAGATTAGATATGGCACTATCATCTGCAAATCCTCCTTCTTCCTACAGGTTAAAACAAATAGGTAACATAGCACAGTGTCAGAAGAGCGGGGTTGAGTTAGGGTGTCACATCGTATTCCAGTAGTTTGTGCCCGGGCTCAGTTAGAAGCATGCACATGCTCACACAGTCAAGTGGCACAAGTACCAAGTCAGCTCATGCCCCGGTAGCAGGATGGTCATCTTTAATTTGAGCCCCTCTCCCCTTCCTCCCCTTTCTCTTTAAATTGACTTCATTCTCCTAAAGTGTGAATTGGAATTTCAGTGACAGCAGGCAGTTGGAACATGCATGTGGCAAATTACCTTCCTTGAATTTTCAAGGACTTGTTTTGAGGACATCATAAATCTTAGCTTGATTCACTGACCTGATCCTATTGAAACACAGTAGATATAAAATCCTGCTCTGCATCTCAGAAATAGACACAGGGTGTAGTGGCAAACTCTATAAAGAGTTTTTATTTCCTGGAAAAGTCTGATATCCTATGTGAGTAGCTTAGCAAAAGGGCATGGATTTACTCTCTATGCCTTCATGTCAAATATGCCAAAATGGGGTTGGAATTTAAAAGGATTATAAATAAATAATTGCAATTTAGTTTTGACAAAGAGACTCCTGCCAAATCACTCCTTTCAAAAACCTGCTCCATTTCATTTCTCTCACTCTTTTGATTAAGTGAGTTACTCTGCAAGGAACTGTTCACAGATTGTACACACATTCCACACAGTATGGACAGGCCAAACTTACAAGCCAAATGGCTTTACTATCTTTAGAACTACGAGTAATTATATATGCTCCAAAAGTACAAATGTTTAAGTCAGGTAAGCACTGCTCCCAGACTAAGCCCAGAACAGGAGAAAGGAAAAAGCAAGACAGGTGGCAAGGGAGAGGGGACAAGAGAGGAGGAAGGAACCCACAGGAAATGAGAGTCAGCTAGGTAAAGGATCAGTGTTCTTAGGGTCCAATTCATCAATCCTGATATTGTGGGATGAATTTGGGAAGCAAGGAACCGCTGTTAAGTTACATGTTCTCTGAGATAGGAAGGAAAAGAAAACTCTAACTTAGTCCCCCAAATCTCTTCATGGGCCAAAAGAATATTTTCTTACGGAACCCAAAATGAGATGCCGGTCAGAGCACCACACAGTTGTTTTGTTGGGGGACAAAGCCTTTGACAGAAACAAAACAGTGATAGATTTCTGAGGCAATGTTTAGATTTTTAATGCGGTTACTAGACAACCTAAAATCACTGATGTGGCTCACATTACATTTTTACTGGGCAGCAGGGATTTTCACAGGGGCAATGGAAGCAATTTACAGAGCCCTGTCTACTTCCTGCCTCCTCTGCATTCCCACAGGATGCGACTCATGGGACTATGCTTACAGCACACAAAGCGGGGGGAGGGCAAACTGTAAAATGTTTGGTCACCATGAGTACGTGCCGGCTGATGGGTTCAGACGTCGTGCAGGAAGTGACTAAAGCCAGCTCCTTTCTATCATGGTGGGGAAGATGGAAGGTTCTGGAGCTTGCTCTGGAGCTGCTCTCCACCAGCCAGCCTAGCCTCTTCCCATCTGCATGGGCCACACAGCATGACTACCCTTCGTTCTCTGGGGCGGCAGGCAGACACCCAGCACGCAGCAGCGATTTCTCAGCCTCCTCATCTGTTTCGGGACCGTCTTACGACAGGTCAGGTCTAAGGCACCTCCCCTCTGCACACAGCGAAGGTGAGACCGAAACATGCGGCCTGCCCTTGGGGGGAAATCTAGCCAAGGGCTTGTCAGGGGCCATGTGAAAACCACTTGACCTCAACAGAACTTGAGATGTCTGCCACACACCCTAAAATAGATAGGCTTATTTTAACTTCAAAGACGTGATTGTCTCAGGCCCAAGTGAACTAGGTCACTGTGGAGGAGCGGGAAGGTGAGTTCACTATTGCTGCAGAATCTGCGGCTTCCACTAGCCCAGAGACACCATTGCTCGCTCTAAGCCCCAGCCATGTGGAGAGGCCAGGCCCAGGGCTCCCCCGCAGAGGGGACCACAGTCACCGTCTTACATGTCTGGCCTTCTAAACCGAGTGTTTAGGCAGCTCCGACCTCATCCTCTACTCACAGCCTCTGCTTTTCACAACCTCAAATGACCTCTGTCTTCTAAGCAGGTAGAACACTTATCTTGTTCCACTATTCATTAGGAATCTATCTAGCTTTGGGCTTCATAGCTTTATTCTAGTTCCTCCCCTGCTACACGGCACTTCCAGCTCCTAAGGCTTTTTTGGTATATTCCAAAACGACCAACAAGAGGTAAATGGCAGTTATTTTTGAGCCCATGACTCCCAGATCTTTGAAAATAAAAGTCTGTGGGCCCTGGGGCTAAATTATGTGAGGGACCCAGTTGGCTTTCCCCTCAGGATCTCATTCTTAAAATCCAAACTTCACACATATGTAAATCCAAAATTCATAGGTGATTATACTTGAGAGATGTGCTAGTGGCCAAGAATTTAACGTTTCAGTCATTATCTCTAATGTCATGTATGTGTCAAAAGAGGAAATCCAAGTTGCTGTTCCAATGGAAGCTAGGAGACACAGAAGCACGATATAAAATAGTGTCAGAACACTGTGTTCTATGTGCACACTTCCTTTTCATGTTAAGTTTCTTAAGCATAAAGATCATATTCATAATTTCTCTCTTTCACAATTGTTTAGGTTGTAGAACTAGAAGGTGACCATCTGACAGAAAAGTTCTTTGTTTTTTTTTTCCTTTTCTGTTTGAAGACGTTTGATCTTAGAAGTTGTCTAGTGGATGTGTCCCAGGCGTCCCCTTTGCAATCAAAGGGCCAAGAAGCAGAAAAGTCAGCATCCGCTGGGAAGTAGTGACTAGTCAGAAGCTGGCCTTGATGACCGTGGCAATTTAACAACTCCTCCGTACTTTGCATGTGAAATCTTACTAGTATTGCTACCAATGTGTGATTAAGTGTTATTTAAACTCGTAACATATTTTCCTGTATATTCTCGGCAGAAGGCATACCTGCTCATGGTGAAGCATCAGTATGGACATGTGAGGCCACACTTTATATGCACCTAAAAACTTAGTGATCAATAAAAGTTTTTCATTATAAAGGCTTTAATAACAGTGTAAAGTCAGAATTCACTAAGAAGGTTTTAAAGCTAAGTAAAAGCATGCACTTCAAAATTTAGGAACTTGCTTGCTGGTATGTTATATAGGTGATACTGTTATCAGTTGCATAGCATCTCAAGATTTTACCTTTTGATCAATTTAAGCTTCTGTGAGACAGATAGATGTCAAGTGTGAACTAAAGCTGTAAGAAGGCACTAAGACTTCACAGAGCGCTGATTAGTGAAGTTCCGCATGCTTGGCTATTTGATGCACTTCCAAGCATGATGTTAGTGCAGATGCTTTATCCTAACATGGAAAACCTTACCTTCTTCTTGAGTGACTGTTCCACTTCTTGTATGTGCAGGCTGCTCGTGATAGACGCTTTGCCATACTCCTGCTTTCTGCTAATTCTGTTTTTCCAATCTTCCTCCCCACTCTTCTTCAACAGTGCTAGTCTAAGGGGACAACATACGAAAGAGCTCAGCACCAAATTCTTACTTGGAATAGGACTGTAATTAAGGTAAGTTAGAAGTCTTTGGCCACTAAATGACCACAGGAACCTAATTTTAATCTTTCTGAATTTCATTTAATATGAACAGAGTATGGAAACGTAATATTGCAGTTCCTTTTCTAAGACGGCCCCAAAGGTTTTAAAGTTGATTAAAAAGCAAAGCTGAAATCTGACTTGTCAGATAAAGTTGCATCATCATTCCACCAAAGGGATAGCTGTGATTTTTTTCTTGCCCTTGGGCTGAGAGCATGGTGATAAAAAGTAACCAGTCCCCAGGGGTGGGGGACATGTCTGCGAGTGACCCCTTCTGGTCACTTGATGAAATAACATTTAAAGAGAGGCTGAATAGTAACTTACTTGCAGAAAATGAAGCAGAAATGAATTAAAAAACTTAAAGCTCTGAAACACTGACAATACTTTTCCATTACAGGCAAATGACTACGTTTGTTTCTCTTTCTACAGTCTAAGTCTTGTTCTTTTCCTCAAAATAAACTTGCTTTTTCTAATCTATCTTCTTAATACAGAACCTACTATTCTCTACAAATCCATCTTTTAAATGCTCACTTCAACGTTCCTCAGGGGATAGCTGTATACAAAAAAAGAATCTAATTAATTGACATTTTTACCTAACCTACTCGAGTTCAACTATGGTGTGCCTTGATTGAAAGCTACTTGGAAGTTATAACCCATGAAAGGTTCTTCCCATGAAGATGCGGCTGTTTTGGCTAACTCTATCATAATGAATGAAGAAGTTTTAGGGTTTAAGGTGCATGAACATGGGAAAGATAAAGGACGAAAAAAAAAATGGTGCTCATTAGTTTCATTTGAACTATCACATTGGGGGCAAAAAAAGTGATCAGGGGAAGCCGGGATGGCTCAGTGGGTTAAGCGCTCGCTTTGCAGCCCCGTGGACTGAGGATCGAATCCTGGCCCTGGCCCTGGCCCGTGCGGACCCATATGCTGAACTGGGGAGTGCCCCCAGTTCGGTTCTCACCGGGGTAAAAACCCCGGCCCAGTTCCTGCCCTGTGCAGCCCCGCTCCCACCTGTGGAATGAAACTATGTGGAAAACCAATGATGTGCAACTATGGAGACTGCTCTGGGCCCTCTCCCTTCTCTCTGTCTCTGTCTCTGTATCTCTCTCTCTCTCTCTCTCTCTCTCTCTCTGTTAAAAACAATCAAAATAAATCTTAAAAAAAAAAAAAATGATCAGACCCCTTGTCCTCTCAGCTGAGCCTGATGGGTGGTCTCCATGAACAGCAAGAATGCACGTCCATGAACAGTGTATTTTTAAACAGCGCATCGGCACTCACTTGTTGGGCCGTTAACTCTGGTCAAGCAGCCTGGTCTCCTTCCCTTATTTGTCATATTAGGAACTGGACTGGAGGGTCCCTAAGGGCCCTTCAGATTAAGCTTCCTGATTCTATTAAATATTTGAATTGGAGATTGGAAGAGCTATATCATATTCCATGATAGTGTTTGGTTAAGCAATTAAGAAAAAATTCACATACTTAAGTAAAAATCCATTTATATCTATAAATGTATACACAATTACACTTTATATTTGTCCATTCAGTCACACATGGAAAAGAACCGCCCCCCCCCCCACACCCCCAGCCAAAGGGGCAGGAGCTTCAGACTGTGAACCTATCTTCTTCCCAATCCCTTCCTTCCTTCCTTCCCTTCCCTCCCCCCTTCCCTTCCTTTCCTCTCCTTCTCCCCTTCCCTTTTCTTCCCTCCCTTCCTGCTACATGGGACAGCAGATAAAACCTCAAGTAACCATTCTATAAAACTGGTATAATGTTGCCTTACCTATCTATATGGTGGTTTATAATAAGAAATAATTATTTGATCTTTTTGTCCCTGTTCCTGGCACAGAATCCTAAAACTCCTAGAATTTCCTAAGTGATGAGAGCCACAAAAGTGTCTTTTATTATATTCATGTGGTGACATCGGGGAAGCACCTAAGGACGGGGCTGGTGCCAAGAAAACCAAGCATGTGATTAAAGGACTGGAGCTTTCAGCTCTACCCACTGACTTCTCAGAAGGGGACAGAGGCTGACGAGTGATGAGACTTCGGTCATTGCCATCTGAACCCCATTGTGCCTATGTAATGTGGTCTCCATAAAAACCCAAGGGGTGGAGTTCAGAGAGCGCTCACGTTAGTGGGGCAACTCTGTGCTCCTTCCCACATATGCCTCCACCTGGCTGTACCTGAGTTATACCCTCTTAGGATAAACCAGTGATCTAGTCAGTAAAATGTTTCTCTGAGTTCTGTGAGCTACTCTAGCAAATTAATCAAGCCTAGGAGGGGATTATCGGAACCTCTGATTTAGAATCAGCTGCTCAGAAGTACAGGTGGACTTGGGACGGGCATATGAAGTGGAGGTGGCAGGCGGTCCTGTAGGACTGAGTCTTCAACCTGTGAGATCTGATGCTATCTCCATAATGTCAGAACTGAGTTGAACTGTAAGACACCCAGCTGGTATCAGAACTGCTTGGTTTTGGGGAAAAAAACCCTACACATGGGAAACCGGAGTCCGAATCTTCCTAAGACAGGCCTCATTTGGCTCTAGGATCCATTTAACCCTAAATTCTATTATATAATCAAAGACGTTTGACAATATGCAACATGCTACAAGGGCTAGTTCATGAACTTGAAAACAAATTCTAAATTTCTTTAAATGCATTCATCTGAATTTCAGTGTATATATAACTACGATATAACTTTTTCTCCAATTATTCTGAATGAGTCATCTCTATTCTGATAAAAAAAAATCTAACATAATGAAATCATTAAAAGATATAATTAGTATTTGCCTGCAGTAGTAGTAGAGTTTTCAAGGTTTCAAAGTATCTATAAATGAAACTTTTAAAAAGTATAGATTCTAGTACTTTTACCCTCAAATGAAGAGGTATTTCTAATTCATTATCTGGTGAAGACAGTCAGTCATCTCATGGATATTTTCCTTGCAAACTGGTCTTAGAACCAGGTCTGTCTCTTCAACTTTCACATGAACCAATAGTTATGCATCTTGGCCATCTACCTTTTTAAGTCAGATTGGATTTTGGAAAATTTGAGAGAGTTAAAAAATTCAAACAATGAGTTGGGTTTCTTAAATAATACACTACAGACTTCGAGGATCTTCTTAAAAAGAAGGTTCCAAATGTTTGGCACAATGACATTATCTAAACAATCATTTTACCGGTATTTCCCTGGTGGCTGATTTGAGGAATGAAAAACTGACTTAGAAAAAGCCAAATTGTGGAATCTTTAATCACTTTATAGTCTACCATATACTCTGTTGATGTGCGCAACAACCTCTAAGAAACGGAATATTGTTATTTCCAATCTGACAGACAAGGAACAAGGCATACATGGGCCAAGGATATAATTGACTGAGGTCACATGGCACGTCCGTGGGGCAGGAGACATGGTTCCAAGCCAGGCATGTCCTGCCTCCAATCCAGCCTTGTTTTACTACACGAGTGCATTAGCTGACCAGACACATTTAGCCCTAAGGGTTCGAACAGCACAGTATTGTTTTCTTATAACGCGCCCTGCCCACAAGATGGCCTTCAAAGAACTCCCCCATCTCAAGAGCCTGAATTCTTGCTTCTGGATGTCCTGGGAGGGTCATCGCCAGGGACTTCCAAAGACTACAGAGTATCCGAAATAATATGGAAGAAACCGTGCTTCAGTGGAGCCCACATGGTACTCGGACCCAGCCCTAGCCCATGGAATGCAAATGATGAATAACTAAAAAATAACACGTCCTGAAACTTGAATGTATTATTCCTGTCCCCTTAGATTTCCTACGTGCGGTTCAATAAGCTGAGGAAGGTAAAAGCCCTCTCCAAATGCCTTCTCTCCCCCTGCAATCTCAGGACCCTCCCGACTCGCTGCTGACCGCCCAGCCCTGGAGAGGGCAGCGGAGTGAAGCGTCTGGTCCTCCACATGACATAAATTACGGCCTCTGCAATTCAAACAACTGTCAGCGCTTTTAACATCTGCCAAGTCCAAGTGCTATTTGCAGGGCTGTGATGTTGAGAGCCTGGACATCTGCTTAGTCTGAGACGGAGAACCCCGTGAGTGGCACTGCGTTACCCTATTAACCCCCAGGCCTGGCCGGGGCCACCATGATCGTGTGCTGGCCGGGCTGCCCGGGGCAGTGGCCACCCCGCTCGCCACAGTCCACTTTTTCAGCAGGGAATACTGGCCGGAGATGGCTGTTCCAGTGGCACTGGCCTGACAGCCCTGCCTGAGGAGAACTAGTTCTGCAGGCTCACAGCAGTCAGGGCTGGGTCAAATGTGGGACAGGCCAACTACACGCCCCTAATCTTCAGTACATTCTTTCTTCCCCCTTTTAAACATGCGCTTCAGAGAGTTACTGGTACCACACAGACTTCAGACAGGGCTGTAAAGCACTGAGTATTTCTATCAGATCTTGGCCTTGGATAGTGTGGAGGCTGGAGGAGTGAACCAATTATGTCTTCTAAATGAGGACCAAACAAAAATCAGAAAAGGAGGGTCAAAGGGGAATGGACACCTCTATCCCTATTCTTACATGAATCTGGGGCCCTCTAGTGGCTGAAATCTCCCAGCTGCAAGGTAGGAACCTCCGGGGTGTTGAGGAAGCAGGAATATAGCCTTTGGCTGGTGGGGAGCAGAAGGGTGGCGGGAGGAGCACACAGGGGACACGGGGGACCCCAGCAGGCCCCTACAAGTCAGGAAGCTGGAGGGGCATGGAACGGGTTCTTCAACATTCTTCAGCTAAGTCCTCACATTCCACCAGTTTCCCAAAGTGAAGGGATGATGGCTCCTTTACCTTTTTTAGCAATCTTCTCCCCCAAATATGAAAGCTCAGGTCTGTTTGTTTCAGTAACGTGGAAATAAGATTTCTAAAACTTTGTGTACTTTTAAAGAGGCAGCACAGGTTTTATCGCTAAATAACATAAAGATGATTTGATTCACAATGGTTTTCAAAGAAGTTCCCAAACAGGAACAGTTTACACCCTAATCGCTTAGACAGTTATGAAACAGTGGTTTTATTCACCCAGTGAAAAAAGAAGATTTAAGTTTTATACTAGTTAGGGTTCACACCTGCTATTCTAAATGTCAGAAAAGATTAAAAAAAAAAAAAAAAAGGAAAGAACTTTTAGTTACGTTTCCTTGAGCATCGAACATAGTCTAAAGGCGCATGTGTTGAGTGAGGACTGAGTGAGTTGGGAGAGGTGGAGACCAGCCCCCTGTTCTCATTTCTGTTCACCACATGACCCTTGTGGCCACTGAACTAAACCCCTCTCTTGGTGAAATAGGAAGTCAGAGGAAGTTAGAATAAGGTTTAGAAGTTCTATTTTATAGACCACCTCAAAACAGAAAGGTAAAGCCCAAGTAAATATATGAAGAGCAGTCTTATCTTAAATAGGCCAAGCTTTATTATCTCACTTTAGCAGAAGAGAGGGATTATAAATCTGACTCAGGGAAGAGCGATTGCAGATGGATTGTAAAGATAGTATGTAGTTTTGTGATTTCAGCAAAGTACCAATAAAAGTACCATCAAGATAAGGGGGCAAATATCACTGGCAACGTATTTTATATGAGCATAATGATTTGTAAACTTGGCAGCTAAATGAAGTGTCTCTCATCTTTTCTGAAACATGGAGGCCATGCCTCATGTCATTGTGTTTTGCTTTACTGAGCTTCACAGATGGTGCATTTCTACAAATCAAAGGCAAGGCCCTCCACCGACGAAAGAATTGCGACTCATTGTATCCTGATACTCACTTTACTGCAGTGGTCTCGAAACAGCCCCTCAACCTAGCTGGGGTCTGCCCATCTGTTCTAACAATTCAATCAAGTAGCTGAATATTTAACAAGCTTCTCTCACTCTCCCGGTTCTGAAAAGTCTGGGGTCACCCTGGGAGGTTATGAGAAGCTCTGCCTCCTGCCACCCGTGGTGCATGTGCACACAGTCAATTTTGTATGCACTTCTGGGTGGTTCTCAGAAACCTGCCAGCCATCCTTGAACTCCTCACATAACTCCTTGCAAAGCCTGGGTTCAGAAGAGCATCTTTGGAGTGTCTCACATTTTCCAAAATGAGAATCTTACAGTAGGATTAAAATTGCTTTCTAAATGATACAGATATACTAACATTTACTAAAAATGGGCAAATAAATCAATCATTATAGTATTGTGGCTAGATACAAAACTTCATCCAAAGTCCTAACTCCTAACAAATAAATTATACTCAAAGATGGAGAATCTCCCTTAAGTGGTCTTTGAAAGAAGGGTTGTGTTGTTTTCCATTGCATTTTACCCCAGAAATATTTTCTGATATGTAAAATATCAGAACTTGTGTATAAGTGATATTTATCATTAGTTCTCTTACATGGTATCTCTTCCTTTTCACCTAACCAGTTATCAATAGTTGGATACCTAGGATCAAACTCTCTTTGAGGCAGGTTTTCTGCAGAGGAGAACTTCAGGCCAGAATAGGCCAAACAGCCTCTCTGATTCAAGACACCACTCCTCTTATTTAGCTTACCCCCTCTGCCTTCACCTACGTCTCCTCTGTTAGGCAGGCCTCATTTATTGTGAATTCCAAATAATAAAGGTGAAAGTAAATAAGATTGAACAACCGTATGAATTCATTAGTTGAAATAGACTTCAGCTAGTTAATATTTTACGAATATTGCTCAAAAACTCGACTTGAGAGGAAGCCAGGATGGTTCAGTGGGTTGAGCGCTCACTTTGCAGCCTCAGGGACCAGGGATCAAATCCTGGCCCTGGTCCCTGCCAACCCATATGCTGAACTGGGGAGTGCCCCCAGTTCGGTTCTCATCGGGGTGAGACCCCAGCCCAGTTCCTGCCCTGTGCAGCCCCGCCTCCACCTGCGGAATGAAACTATGTGGAAAAACCAATGATGTACAACCATGGAGACTGTTCTGGGCCCTCCCCCTTCTCTCTGTCTCTGTATCTCTCTCTCTCTCTCTCTCTCTGTCAAAAACAATAAAAATAAATCTTAAAAAACAAACAAACAAAAAACTCGACTTGAAAAACAAATGAGGAATTTTCACTGTGGCTTGATATATTGTCTTAGGTAGTTTGAAATCTAGCTAGAACAGTAACAGTGGCTAGAACCTTTAGTGCCAGAAAACTTCTGAATGGTGGGAGGTGCTAAAAATGAGTTCAAGTGGGCAGAACCCAGAAACTGGTGAAAATAGTTCTGCTCATCATACTGGGAAATCGACCAGTCCTTTCTTCACGTGGTGTTCCTGTCACTTTTACATGTTTTGCTGCTTAATTCAACAGTGGCTAAAGGTTAACAAGAAAAATACAACCTGAACTGTTTAGCTCCCCTTCTTTGTATCTTCCCCATTCCAGTATATCATCTCAATCCTCCATCTTTCTTTTAAATGAAATGATGTTACAGTGTTACTACTCAAATGTAGTCTTTCATGCCTATTGCCTGATATAAAACGCCTAAATGTAGTTCAGAAAAGTCATTCATTTTGCTTTCTGTAAAATAAACAAAACTTAGATTCTAATCCCAAAGATCTATACCCTAAATATGAATTTAGCTTCATTCCCTCTACATACACTTTACACACACACACAGTCACAAGCAGTGGGTGTATTCAATTTGAAGTCACATGTGGATGAAAGGGAAAGAGCCAAGGTTTCTGCTCCCATTACTGGATAGTCAAAGAATTTAATATAAAAAACCAACAACAACTGCAAACAAATGAAGCAAGCAAATGTCTGTTTCTGTTGGCTTCCTCATCTGTGCCTGGAACTCACTCTCCCAATGTTACCAAACCAGGCACTGGGGTCCATGCAGTCACCTTGACTTCCCCGAAGAGTTCTAGTGTAACAGCACATCCCTCATGCAGCTGGACTTGCTGTTTCATCCTTTTTCCCATTACTCAGATCTTTTCTCTGAAAGCAAGCTGTACGTGCCTCCCTACTAGAGTTATTTCGCAAGCGTTCATTCTGATTACCTTTCTTTAATTGACATGGTTTTGCTGGGTGAATCCAGCACACCCTCCACCGCGGGCGCTTGGATCTCTCCAGCAGCAAACATGGCACATGGGTTCTTACAGGACTTCTGTGGTGGCTCTGAAGGCTCCTGCTGCTTCCACGACACTGGGGCTGCCGTCTGAGCAGAAGCTTTCCCAGCAGCTGTGCCTGTCTGCTCAGAAGTGGGCTCCCCGAACTCTGCTGCTGGGAAGCAAAGGAACAAGGTCAGTGCTCACTCCTCCACGCAAGCATTCTTCCAGCTAGTCACCCCCCACCAGTCCCACACTTGGGAGTTCAACCCCTGGGCACACAGCCGGTTAGCCAATCCACTGGGATTTATGCAAATCTGTGGCACGCCATATTCTGTGAGAAAAACAAACTTCCCAGTGGGTTACTCGGCATAGCGAACGGTTTTGTGACAATTGGTCTTTTCCTGTGTGCAAGACACAGGAAGTCAGCTTTAACTATATACTACAGAACGTTTCTACTTCTCCAAAGCAGTACTTTCACATTTCAAATGTGCCACACTCACAAGCCCAAACCACTATTATAACGTGCACACTATCATTTTATGTAAATGAGAAAGAGAATGATAAAGTCCGGGGCAGTAGAGCTTGCTAGTCTGCACAAGAGAAATGTGGAGGGGCAGCCTGGAAATCCGCAGATCTGGGTTCAAGCCCTGCTTCCCTGGGCTTACCCAGCCCTGGACATTTGGGGTCATTAACTTATAAAACGGGCCAACAGAGCTGGCAGTTCACAAGGCTGTTATGTGAGTGAATGTGACCAAGTCATCCAACACCCTTATCAAGATGTGTGAAAGAGCTTCCAAGTATTTTTATTGTTGAAAAATGGATAATCCAGTGAACCTGTCAGATTCAAGGGGAAGAGAAATCCAGGGGAGAATAGAATTCACTTAAACTTTTAATCAACACTAGTTATAAGCTGACTTCAGACTTTAGTTGGAAACAATCACAAACACATGCAAACAATCAAGCAGAAACTTAAAACCCAGCTGGTTGCTAGAACATAAGGAGCAGTAGCAACTCACCTCTCAGTGAAAACTTCCTCTTTGTGACATTCTCCATGTCCACCTTCTCTTCAAAGGCCTGCCTGTCCTTTAAGTCTGGGTTTCCGGGTGCAGCGCTTTCTGCATCGGAAAATTCCTTCAGCTCCTCACCAAGAGGGGCGATGGGAGGATTAGCCAGCTCCAGGCTTCCCTTTTTCAGAACAGCGTATTTAGGTTCTTTATGGCTCTCTCCTTCCTGGACTCGGTTAAGGATGGAGTAGGATGGCTCTGCTTCCTCACACGATCCGTACTTTTTACCACCACTGTCTCTGCCTGTCGAGATTCTCTTGCTTTCTGTCTCTCCCAATTCTCTCAACGTGCCTTTGCTCCCACTGCCCTCTACTGAAGGCTGCCAGGCTTGGGTCTTCAGAATGCTTCTCATTGGAGAGTCTGAATTTTCGATCGAAGAAGGAAACTTATAGTCATTGGCACTTGTGTTGTCATCCATGGATGGCTTTGTCCGCAGGTCCCCTGTATACATTGGAGTGACTGTAGATGCCATGATGGACACAGACGTGTTAACAGTGGGTGAGAAAGGAATGAGCTTTCCACTTTGCACCTGTGAGGACACAGTGAAAAAGGAAAAAGCTGACTTAAAATTATTGTCTATACAAATCCCGGTGTATGGATTGGCCTAGACTGAAATACTACATTTGTAGTAGTATTAATTTACTAATTAAAATACTAATTTTACTACTGATCTTAGTGGGAAACCAGTCCTAGATATCGTTATATACAGTGCATCTCACTAATGAAAATCATGGAGGTGAAAAGCAGATTGTACATCCTATTTTTCTCTCCAGATGACTGCAACAAGCAAATTACAAAAATTAAACAAAACAAAAAACATACTTGGCCTAGTAGCTTACTTAGGAATAAAGTTACTGCCACATCATCTACAGGTAGCAGGGTTTACAGGTGGCAGGGTTTACAGGTATCACCTGCATTATATCACTAACCCAAGATAACTCGGTGCCCCTATAGTCTAAGAACACACCCGCAAACCGGAATTCGATTACAGAGGACCCACCTGTTCCACCTCTCCAAGCGTGACGGGCTGAGTCTGATAGCGAGCATTCATTCTCCTCTGTCTCATGTCTATTCTGTTTCGGGTAGAAATAGCTTTTGAGACTGGCTGGGACAATTTGTTAAACAAGGCCAACTTCTCAGCTAAGCTTAGAGTGGAGGAATCAGGTTCGCCTTGTTCAGCAGATTCTTTGCCCTCATTTGCCTGGTCTCTGGCTAACACCTTTTGGTGAGCAGATGCCTGTAATCTGAAAGGGAGAAAAAGTCGGCAACACAGATAAAAACAGAAGCTCACCTCTAATTGTGTGCATTAGCTTTTCTACAAGTGTCAGTTCTGAAAAGGGCTTATTTTATTCTACATACATTTAAGACAGGAGCAGGCACTTGTTTAGCTATTAAACAAGACAATGAACAGCAGAGCAGCATTACTAATTTCACAAAGAGCAGAGGTTTAGCTCTGAATTAGCTTTAAAAATTGGATTTCCTATTTAAGGAATTGAAGTCATCTTGGGCATTCCTTATTTTAGAGAGAGGGGTGGTATCATTAGTACGATAATACATAAGGCCAAAGGGAGTCTTAAGGTATCACCTATGGAATATTTAGACATGAACTATGTGGTTCAGAAGGTGGTCTTTTCACTTTAAATAATTGGGAAATAAGATAATCATTCGGTCAACAACATGAGCCAAAAAAAAAAAAGAGTGTTGACTTTCACTTGGTAAACACAAATTTGTTTCAAAGATTCTTTCACTCTTTCCCTCTAGCCCTTCCTCTCATATGTTTCTATCAGTTTTCTTAAAGGTACATCAATTTCCAATTCTCAAAAATGTGGCAAGTAAAGGAAATTTTAGGCAATGGTAGGTGCCTATGGCTCCCAGGCAGAGAGAAAGATTTCCGGTGACATGGCCACAGTGAGTCCTCAGAGGTTTAGGACAAGGAATTGTTCTGTCACCGGCATATTCAATTCTCAAATACAGCCCACAGTCTACTTCGCCTTGACGCCAATCAATCGCCACTTCCCAAGTTGTCCCTGACAAAAGGGCAGTGTCCAAATATGGGACAGCAGTGAAGTCACCCTGAGTCTTGGTGTCTTTCCTGAGGTTATGTGGTGAACTGAGAGGGTCACCCCCACCTCCTACCCCAGAGCCGTCCCAGCTTCTGTGTTGTGCCAGCTTCATTTCCGCACTGTCACTTTAGTCCATGTAGTCTTATTTTCAGCCTCCGTGTTGTCACCCACTCTAGTAAAGTAGAGGGGCTCTTCACGTGCCTTGAAGGCATAATTTAAAAAGACAATGATAAAACAAGTTCTGACTCTACAAATTCTTACTATCCCAATGCCCAAATATAGCAGCATTATCTATACATGAGACACGGGTAGGCTTGTTTTTAACACATGTTTGTGTCTATACTTGCTTAAAGCACAAAAACAAAAGCTGGTTACTACCAGAATTTCAACATCCATGTTACCTCCTATTTTTTCTATTCATCTTTATGAAGGGCTATGTTAGTTTGAAGAAAGTCATTTCTTAGGGATAGCGAGAAATATGAAAAACAGAAACAAAACAAATGGGTAAGTGAGTTAGTGGGATGTTAGTTCCAAGACACACGGAAGCAGAGGATGAAATGTTTTCTCATGCTAGCCTACGTGAAGTTATCCATGTCTCGCATACGATAACACAAAATGCCACACGTTCCTGGAACAACTCATTGCACTGACTTGGTTGTCAAATGAATGAAAGGCATTCAGGATTTTAAAATGCATCTGCGTTCTAGCACCTTGGCCCTGGCTAGGGTCGCATGCTGTTGTTGTTGTCCAGTACCTGGCAGGCTGCACAGTGCTCTTAGCTACAGTGGGACTAGGAAGTCTTGCCATTACAGGGTGGGTGGTCACAGAGCAGGAAGCGGGGAGAGGTTCACTTTAAAGCAATTGCCAAAGAAGGAACATTCATAAGGAGAGAGAAGAAAAGAAATATTAAGGAAAGCATCGTTTTCCATTCAGAAAAGTGAAATCAAGTATTTTAACAAAATTATTTGCTCATTACTTTGGAAAACTACAAAATAACTCAAAAAGCTACAAAAGACTTAGAAAATAAGAGACAGAGACTACTCAAAGTAAATAAAATCAGAATAGGTTTTTAGAGCTTGCAAAGGATTTACCCTATGGTTAGAAGAAATGTCCTGTTTAAAAAAAATAAAAGAAAGCTATTATCAACCACCAGCCAATCAGTAGATGATGTGCATGTTCAAGAATGCTGTTCTCAATCTACTTTTTAAAAGAACCAGGGTACTGGTATAATCTATAAGCACATCAAAGTAGATTCAGCAAGCCATTCAAGGTGAAAAATTTTCCTTTTGCTTACTGTAGCTGCTTCATGTTCTACAACAGCCACTAAATATTTCTTTTTAATTAAAAAAAAAAAATGCCTGCTTTACTAAGAGTGTTTAATGGCTACAAGATGTACTTTTCCACAAATACACCAAAAAGTTGAGGAATAGCTGAGGAAGGAAGTGAAGACAGCTAGCTGATCAAACAGCAGGGTCACAGGTGTGGGCTGTGACATGGGACATGAAGACCCTGAGTGAGACGCACTTCAGAAGGGTGTGTGTATGTGTGTGCGCACGCGCACACACGCACGCGCATCTGAAGGAAACACAAAAATAGTTTTTAAAAAATGAATAAAAGCTTTCACCTGATGGAAGCAATTATCTCCAAGTCAGTGAATTACTTTGGGAAATTCATTCTGAACATGTTAGAACATACTGTTCAAAAATTACTTCCCACTGTTTGGAAAGTTCATCAAATTTTTAATAAATTTTTCAATTTTTTTATTATTCCAAAATAAATTAAAAAAACTCTTGACTTTTTGAGCTATGTACGAAAGTCTCAATGGGAGAAATGGTATCAGGGGTTTGCTTGTAAATAGTGCAGGAAGAAGGGGAAGCGGGTGGGATGTGGGCAGAGCAGGTGTCGAGGATTATTGAAGTTGGGTGAGGAGTACTAGGGGTCCATGACTCTTGCGCTGTCAAGTTTTCATTGTAAAAGAGATAAAAAATGGAGAGACAAAAAAACAAAGCAAAATTCGAAATTCCTGCTTGTTTTTCTAGGCGATACAATTGGTAAAACAGCCCATTATGAAATTGAGAGCGACTGCTGTGAGGAAAATACCTGAACACCAACTTTTCTGTGGTTTCTAACTAAAACATCTCCCAATTGACTCATTTAATTTAAAAGTGTGTGTATATGTGTGTGTGTATATATATGTGTGTGTGTATATGTGTGTGTGTATACACATATATATACACACAATTTTATATAAAAATTGTGTATATGTATACACGCATGTGTGTATGTATATATGTATACACTTATATATGTGTGTATACATATATACATAATTATATATATACACATATATATACATACATATATATACTCACACACACACACACACACAGAGTGTTTTTGAAAGAAGAGATTTCTGCCGAGGCCCAAGGTCACCAGGGGACTCACGTGGCTGCAATGACCACCTCCTCGGTGGTGACGGGCTGGGTGTGGGATCTGTCCTGCAGACGCCGCAGCCTTTGCTCCACGGCCGCATTTCTTGAGCGTCGCTTTGGAACGTTTTTCTCATCAAATGACTTTTCCATTTCCTGAGATTAGAAACAGTGTGGAATCCTTATGAGTTCCAGGAAAGAAAACTGTGACAGTAGAATGTCTCTCCTCCTTCCCCTACAGGTCCCACCGGGGGACAGACACCCCGAGAGGAACCCGTTAGGCTCTTCAGTGAACACTTGTGCTGTGTCAGCCGGTAGTCATAGCAACCAAGGACTTGGGGAGACGGCCAGGTAGGCCCCAGCAGGTGGGCCACCTGGGCGCGGGAGGGAGACGCCGGCGGGAGCAATGACCACAGTAACAGTTTCTGCTCGAACACTTCAGCACGTCTTACCCTGAAAAGTAGCCTCTTGGCAGCAACACTCAGCTTGGCTCGTTCATCTACCTTTTCTTCATCTGTAAAAAGCCACAAAGTAAAAACTGAACATCATTAGAAAATGTACTTAAAGGCTCTAAAAAGCTTCCCAAGGCTGCCCCGGAAGTCCTCTGAATATAAATAAGAATAGATGTACTAAAAACTACAATTGGCCATCTTTGCCCCTGTGGGGAGCCCTTTCTTCCACTTAGTGAAATGGTGCTAATTTCCATTGCAATTAACCAACCCGAACTGTCTGAACAGTAGTTTTCTAATGTACTATTTGATGAATTGAGATTTAATAATAGATTTTTTGGGTAAGTAATGTCTCTTCTTTGTTGTTCAGTAGCGACAGTAACAAGAAAAACCTGCTGGTTTGGTTCAAATCAGTTGTTTTCATATCGCTCACTCTACCATTCTCTAACACTCTCAAAAGGAAGGGAAAGATCATCTGAAAATCTTGACTAGGTTTTATCATATTCACAGAAAGAGAACTTGCAGAAACAGAAGAAATGGATAGACACCATAATCTCATCCTCTCAAAAAAGCAAACATCTTATTATTTCAATCTAATCTGGGTGAGATTTTAAAGAAGCAGCAAAAGAAAACCAGATACTTGCCCTCAGGAGTTGGCATTTCTGAATTTGAAGTTGATCTAGGAAAGATATTAGCAAAAAATTAGCTGGTGGCAGAAGATCCAAACAAAATATCATACTAAAAGCAAAAATAAAAATGCAATTTAACTGTCTTAATCCTGGTAGCAATTCTAGTTGTGAATACACATGTTCAATTAACACACTGTGGAGTATGTGTGCACACAGTCCAGCCAAGGGCACACCTCGTGGAGACAAACCAGGAGCAAGTGTGACTTATTAAACATGACTGGTGATAATTTTTTAAGACAAACCTGATGATTTCTAGGCAAAAGCAAGTGGTAATATAAAATGCAAATACAACAAGTAGGCAGACATTTATAAAATGAATATAAAACCCCTTCGTTACTTTCACTGTAAAATCTGGAGAACACTTAATTTGGATTCTAATTAAACAGGACATAGAAAATAAAAAACATTAAATGAAGAAAAAGAATGTTTCCTACGTCTTACAGTCTGAATGCAATTTAAAACTGTGTCTTGGGACACTGGTGTCATAGTCATCATTCTGTAAAAATGCATTTATATAATACCAGCCACATAAACAGCCCTTATCAATTAGATGGAAGAATTATGGAGTCACCATACCCCATTTAGACAGCATCAGGACGGTCACTGCGCTGAAAGTCCCGTAGGAGTTCTTTGAAGTTCCTAGACTATGGAACTATACATACACATGCCTACCTATCCGATTCCTTTCGTTCTGCTGAGGTTATAGGTTGAGTCCTAAATCTCTCAGAAGTTTTTCTACTTTCACCAGGAGAAAAATAGCGCCTCGGTTTCCGGGACCCTCTCTCCAGTTCCACACTGGTAGGCAAGCCACCTCCTCTGGCTGACCTCTCAACCCACGATTGGCTTTTGGAATCATCAGGAGAGAGGATACAGCAGGGAAATGAGGAGACAGAAAGAGAGAAAAAAGCAAAGGTTTACGCATCTCAGTGAAGGTACAGACACCACCAAATCCCGCTCATGCCTCTACCATGCAAGTAAAGGAGGTGGAACATTCCAGAGACCCAATCCCCTAGCTCCCCATTAGTAGGCAGAAGCAGAATGCTAGTTTTGGAGCCATATCCTACGTGGTCTGCCCTGCACACTTGTGAGCGAAGCTTAAAAATGTCTCAATGCAGGACACAACACAAGTTGAGAAGTGAATAACTCTGCCATGGACGTGCAAGTGACACATCAGGAGGACGTGTGCAACATCACCTACAGTTCGGGTTTCTTTCTGGCACTGGCAGATTCCAGAAATGCATTTCGGAGCTGGGCGACGGAGATCTTTGTGTCCAGCATGCTCACTTCCGCCTGGGGCGCCTCGGCTTTGGAACTCGGTGGCTCTGGCTCTCCCCTTGCAGCTGGGACCTTCCTCTTCAGGACCTGGAGCTGAGGGGGCCCCGAATAGTCCGACAGGGAGCGGGTGAGGACTTTGTGCTTCCTCCTAGGTGCGTCTTGCTGGAGACCTGCCCCTCTGGCATCTTGGGGCACAGGCTCAGTCTGAACATACAAAACCATTTCGTTCCGGCCTGTTCTTTCAGTGAACTGGTGCTGAGGTGGGCGTGGGGGTGACACACTTTTTGGTTCCTTTTGATGTTCTAAGGGGATTGTGCTCATCGAAGGCTTACTAAAGTCTTCATTTCCCGAAGGTTCTTCCTGGCTTTTCTCAAGCCCATCTTCTAACACCAAGAGTGACTTCCTACTTTTCTTGAGAGCTTCAGGGGAGGGCGCATCTTCCTCTGCTTTTGATTCACAAATATGGAGAATGGGAGTATCCCTTCTGTCACTGTCAAGAACCTTCAAAGTGGGAGGCTTTATGATGCTCTGGGTGGCTGATCCCACCCAGCTGTACTCAGACACACTTTCAGGGGTTTCTGAGGTCACCAGCATAGCAGCGTGAATGGGGTCTGTTGGTTGGACGTAGCCACGAATCGGCTGTCGTGCAGAGCCTGCGGCCTTGCTGGCGACCCTATCAAAGGCTGAGTTTTCGGACTGAAAGGACAGGTAGTGCACAGGCACCGGCTGGTGTCTCCTCTGAGTTAAGGACTCTGAGGCAAGTTCAGGGCTGCTGCGAGCACTCTCCTCTTTCACCATTTTTTCTCTAACTTTAACTCTTTAAGAAAGAAAAAGGATTTAAGTTGCAATGTGCAGTAACTGCGAGACAGGAAGGAAGCATGCGCAGATCATGGATTACCAGTCAATGGAAATCAACTCAAAGAGAGAACCCCTTGTGAGAAAGCATTTTTTTGGTGGTTAATGTCAGAAACCCACAGCTTGCAAGATGAACAATTTTTAGTCGAGTTTCCAAAGGTACCTTCCTACGCCACTGTGTTCGAAACGAATTCTACCCTCTGGAAAGATGAGAGGGATCAGGTGCCATCCTGGGAGAGAATAGACGCCTTCTGACTAAATGATACCCAGAAGCCACAAAAGAATCCCTTAACATGCACCACCAGTGTGTACGAGGGCACACTGAGGCTGGTGCTGGGAATGGTAAGTTTTCTGCCTCTACAGGTCTATCGCAGTATATGGACCGGGGTAGAGGTGGGTAGTTTCCCGGCATATGTACACCTATGGACCAAATGTTAATTCCATCGTCTCCTGGAAATATAACAGTATTCCTGATTATATTTTTATTGAGCTCCAGATACCACAGTCACCACTTTTCAAGCACTCAACTAAACATTTACAGCTTTTTTCATGCAATGCAGACTGCCTTTATTCATTCAGAAGACAGGTGACCAGTTCAGCCATCATTATCAATCATTGTAGCAACAAGAGGAATGTTATGAGAAAAGCTATTCGTTGAAAGAATAAACTGAACATTTTCTCTCCTCTGGAATTGCTCTTTGGACGTAAATTAAAAAGTAATCTAAAAAAAGATTGTTCTGGGTGTTTCTAGAGAGATTTAAAAATCTGAGAGCAAAAGTGAAATCAATTTTAAAAGCTCCTTTTCTGTTTTTCTATTAGTGCAGGAGCAAAGTAGCTAAGCGCTCTGGGGCGGGGTCCTAGGAGCCCTGCCCAAAGCCTTGCTCAGCCAGTTCTGTTGTTATCTGTGTGGCCTCAGGCACCTTACTGGCCTCAGTTGCTTGACCTTTGAAATGAAAATAATAGTGACAAAGTGTAATGTGATACCCACAAAGCACAGGGGTTAGCCCTTTGTAAAGAGCAAACAGCAAACAGTGCTGGCTAGTTTTTATTTGTACTTTTTGAAATACTGTATAGGGTATTTCAGAATGAATTACTAATTGGGGATAACCTTTAAAAAATAAAGAATGCCTTTGAAGTGAGAAAAGTGATTCCTTGGGGAATGTAAAACCTTTATTTACTTAAGATTAGTCAGCAAAAATAATTATTTCTGATACATACTTTTTGGAAGAAACTATTTCCTTAAATGACAAATGCACCCTGCTAAATGTGAAATAAACACCTACGGGTTTTTCAACATAGGAGACAGGATATCCATGTATACTTCATTAAAGAAAAATCAAAGACACAAATGAAAGGCAGTTACTATGAACAATTCAGGGCAAAAAGCAGTCTGAGTTGTTATTTTTCTCAGAGACTAGCCAGTGTCAGACTAGCCAGTTTTCATATTTATAAGCTGTGTTATTCAAAAGACGACTGAAATGTGGTTCAAGTTCTCCTGCGGAATGTGTCCTTCTAATCAGAGACAATCTGAATGTTGTCCTCAGCCCAGAACAAAGTGACTGTTAGAAACTCAATAGTTGGGTGCTTTGTCCTGCCAATGACTTACTCATTCTTATTCCTTCTGCTTCTCCCTTCCCCCAACCTTTAAAAAATGAAATGATAGGGGGTTTTGTCTGCTTTTAAAACCACCGGCCCTCAATGTAACTGGAAAATGAACTATTGGTTTAGAGCTGAGGAGTCATGAAAACAAGGAGGCTGCAAGTGCCTGGTGAAGGAGGGTGTGGACAGAATGGGACACCAGCTAGTTAGTGGGACTCAAGAGGAGAGTGACCAGAGGTTTCCAGGAGGTCCTCACTCGGGCCCCCACCTGGCAGAATGTGAGCTGGTGGGAGAGACGAAAAACAAGAGGTACATTCAAAAGATCTCCAAAACGAGGAAGGAGCAAGAGGAAAAGCTGTGAGGAGGGATTAGGGCAATTGAAGGAGAAACAGAATGAGTAGGAAGTTAACTTCCAGCAGCCTCTTTGGAACACAGGGTTATAAAAAGCACTGCTATTAGAAAGAGGAGGGATAGCCGTGGGTGATGGGGTGGGCAGCAAGGCAAGGCAGCCAGGAGAGACGCACTCACAAAACAGAAGCGGGAGTTTCAACTGGAGCTGTACCTGGAAGGCCAGTTGATAAGTGAAGGTGTGTCCCCTTCGGAATCTTTCTGGAGAAACCACTCATGTGTGGGTTTCCCTGTACTATCATGTACAAAAACAAAACTTCAGATCATTTTGATTAAAATGTCAACATCTACACAGACTTAATGATGATCATTTAAAGCCTGACAGTTGATCTTTAGTTAAGCAAAGAGAAATCCTGGGTTTTGAAAATGTATAAGCACATTTTGTCATGGAATTTATATTCATGGCATGGAATGTGCAGGGTATTTGGTTCACTACTACAATCAAGAGAGAAGTATATATATTTAAAGACACCAAATAATGTACTTTTTAAGGTAATTTGAAAGTATTAAGAGCTGGTTATAGTCACACTTTACCCACAAATATCAGACAATTCTCTTATAAAAATTGGATTAAAAATATAAGTCAACTTAGTGTCCATAGGTTTTGTTAAGGTACATTGGTAAATAGCCAAATATAAAAATAGTGCCCAAAACAGTACATATCAAATAAAGGTAATAAATAAATAAATAAAAAAGTCAATACAATCATATCTTTAATTGCTATTATTATACTCTTTCCTTTTACATTTATCACTGAATAATGCAGCCAACACAATGCTTACCAATACTAATTCAAGTCTATTTGATAAACATCTGAGTGCCTACTATGTACAAAGCACTGGGCTAGACTCTGAGAAGTAACAAAGGTGAATCAGGTATCATCCAGCTATTACAAAACTGATACCTTACCAGGCATGATAATATATGACTTACACATTCATTCCTCAAAGCACAATCGAATATAATGCAAAGTTGGATATGACAAAGTACCGCTGACCTTAGAACTCTGTGGGTTTGAACTGCAAGGGGCCACAGAGGACGATTTTTCTGCAGTCAACAAACATATAGTTGGTCCTCCGTGTCCCTGATTTTTGCATCTGCAGATTCAACCAGGGATCATAAATAATATTTTCAAGCCATGATTGGGAGTCCGAGGATGTGCACTGTGATTGTGTGCATTGTTCCATGCCATTTTATACCAGAGATCTGAGCATCTGAGGATTCTGGTACCTGCTGGCGTGGGGGTGGGGGTTCCTGGGACCAATCCCCAATGGATACAAAAGGATGACTTTAGTAAACTTTTGGGGGGTCAAGTTAATTGAGGCACCCCTAACTTCCATATAGTTCAAGGGTCAACTATTATTTAATTATACCAGGCTGAAGATGTTTTAGAGAAAAATCATAGGCAAGGAAATCAGTGTGGTAACTATGGAAAGCAAGACTTCGTGTCCATAGGTTTTGCTGAGGAGGAGGAATACTCAATGTACTGACCTGCATCCTCTTATAATGTAGAAAGAAAAAAAAGGAAATTCGACATGCAAGTTAGTGCTTTCCAGCTCAAACCCTTATGAACCTATCTGCGAGAGTTCTTCAAAACCAGGCTGAAAACACGTTTTAGATCAAAGCAAGAATCTGCCTGTCACCACTTCTGTACATTTTGCTGTGACCACAGAAATCTCTGTTTAGACTTGAATTTCTGTTTCTCCAGTAATATTCCCCCATGTTTCTATACCCAAACCTATCACCCACCTTCCTATCTCCAGTATTATAGCAACTTAGCCCATAGCCAATAAACAGTCAGAAGCCATTCTTTTTGTAACTATAAAGTGTCTAATTTTGCACCACTTATTTAAACATAGGAAGAATCTAGCATATCTACAGCTAAGAAAGGATACATGCAATACAATACAGCACAAGGTACAGAAGAAGGAGAGGGAGTAACAGATACTTCCATTTAAAAGTTATATCAAGTTAATATTAGTAATATGTCTACGTCACAGAGTTGCTTTAAGGTCCAAGTATTTTTTGTATTAATATAACAGAGTCTTTTGTAAACTCTGAAGCACTAACCAACTTTCCAAATATGATCTTCACTGATAAGAATAAAACTTGGTTAGCATCACCATAAAAATGATCAGGGACTCAAGAATATGTTGAGTTGGCATTTGTAAAATGAAAATCATAGAAACAGAGGGGACTTGCTGGGCTCTGTTTAACTCATTACAACTTACATGTAGAACTGGCAAAAAAAACCCAAGTAACTTCTACTGTGGTAGGGGATACTCCCAATTTTGACATTTCCTATAGACTACAGATGTATATAAGGAGAAACAAACATATGTGAAAGCATTGTGCTGAGAACATGGTAAGCCCTTCAAAATCCTTCCTCCAAAAAAAAAAAAAAAAGAATCCTTCCTCCTTTCCTTCCTTTTTTATAGACAGAGTAATTTTGCATGTGGGAGTTAGTTTTTATACTTTAAAGAGATGATACATACAGAGCTCCAACTCAGAAGATATGTGATTTTTTTAGGAGAGTAGGTCCAGCCTCACCAGGAGGGCTTGAGTTTGTCTTAAATAAATTTAAAGCAGGAGTGATTTAACAGTATGAGAGCTGTCCAGAAAAAAAAAAAAAAAAAAAAATCAGCCATTGTCAATATACCAGAACAGTTATATGGCTGGATACTTTCCAGACAGCCCTCATATTTCTCTAAGTAAGGCTTTCTGGACTCTTGAGGTTGGGGAAGGCAATTACTTGGGTGATCTTTTCTGCCATCAAAAACCTGAAAATAAAAACAGGGTGGAGGGGAGAGATATACATTTACTTAAACACTTATTATTTAATTAAGGTTGTCCTGGGCACTTTCATATCCGCTATACTTCAGAATGTGCTCACTTCTCAGTCCTTCTCTTATCCAGCAGGATTTGAGACAGGTGATGGCTCATTCATTCCCTTCACCTGCCTTCTCTCTCCTTCATCAGCCCTCTTTGTCAATTCCTCCTCACCACCTGTACCTCAATAGGTTAGAGAGCCCACAGCTCTTTTCCTCCTCAAACAACAGCCTATGTTTTGATGATTTCCTTCAGCTTTAAATTCCATGCTGACAATCTTCTGATGTTTATCTGCACTATGATCTCCCCCTTGAACTCAGACGCCTGGATTCAACTGGCTAACTTGATATTTCCGTTCGCACATCTAACAGAGAGCTAAAATTTCACACGTCCAAAAACTGAACTCTTAATTTCCCTCCAAACCTCACTTGTATTGGGGCCATCCCTATTTTAGCAAATGACAACTCCTGCCTTGAGGTACCCTAGTCAAAAATTTGAGTTCACCTTTGACTCCTCTGTTTCTCTCATACCCTGCATCTACCTTTGCTGCTATCATTTTAGTTCAAGCCACCCCCATCTCACACCTAGATTATTGAGATGACCTTCTAATTATTCTACCTATTTTCATGATTGCCATCTATAGTCTATTTTCAGCTTAGCAACCAGAGAAATTATTTTAAAATGAAAGGGAGATCTGTCATTCTTCTTTTCAAAACCCTTATGTGGTTTAATTTAGAGCAAAACTCAATGCCCTAATGCACGAAATCTAATTCCCACATTCATGGGCATTTTTCAGGGTGAACATCACAACAGCTAAATACCATTGCTCATTAATGAACATTCATGTGTTGGCTATGACACACGTAGTTCCAATATCAGGAAAAATCGTTTTAGCATGCATACCTGACTTCATTGTGTTTTGAGTATTCAGTAGGAAATCAAATTAAAAATCAACTCTGTGTAAACTACCTTGTAAATTTAAATTACAACCATTTAAGTTTGATTTCATTGAGAAGAGTATACACTGTCAACATTAACATTTCTCCTATGATTTTTAAATAATTCCATAAAATTCTTACATAACTTGTGAACCAACAAAAACAAAATACTCAAGGAATTTGATTTTATATATTAAAAATCTAAAGTGATAGCATAAAACGTGGGTTACTGATTGTCAGAACCTGGAAGTGGAAGGGGCTGACTACAGAGGCACACGGGAATTCTGGGACCAATAAACTTGCATATCTTGATTGTCGTGATAGTTACAGGACATTAAGTATTTGTCAAAACTCACAAAATTTCACTAAAAATGTGAATTTACTGTATATAAATTATACTTCAATAAAAATGATATTAAAAAATCTTATTTTTTTAATGAAATAATCTGTGTATTTATTTATATATAATGGGGGTGCCAAAAGATGTATGAGTATACATATTTTTATTTATTTACTTATTTATTTTTATTGTTAAAGTTAATGGGGTGACATTGGTTGGTAATTAAAAAATCTTAAGTCTTCTAGAAACTGTAATTCAGCCTTCATAACTGATTTAGACAAGAGTCAGGGATTTGTTCTGGCACAGATGTTCAGTGCAGTTAATGGGATTTTAAAATTCAAATATTTTTTTTCATCTTTTAAAAGCAAAAAAAAAAAAAAATTAATAAATGAAAAATCAAAATGTGGACCACCCACAAACTCGCTGTCAATTCCACAAAATCTGTTTTGGATTCTTTTTTTCTTCCTTTCCTTCAACTTTTCTCCCCAAAGCCCAAAGAGACTGAGAAACCTGAGTTAAAAACTAAGAAGAGTCCAGAGCGGGCCTTTCAGTGTTTACATTGGTAAGGAAGCCAAATTCTTCCTTTAGTAGCTGATTAGAAGCATGCCTTGGCTCCTCAAAACGGTGAACCAGAGTACAAAGCTGATCTGGCTAATTCATAAGCACTGCAAAAGTATGGAACATAATGGAAGTGTTTGGGCCGAGTTTTCCACTGTGGAGCAGTTTGACTATAATGCTGCAAGGTGTCTAAGGGATACCCAAACTCAGATGGAAAAAATATATCATGTCTTAAAAGTACAAAATTGATTTCTGGCATTCTGTTGGAGAAGTAGTATCATAGCAGGGAAGTTTAAAATACATGAATATTTAGATGTGATTATATATATATATATATACACACATATATATATATATATATGTTGTTTATGTTTATGTTATTTATATTTATATAAGAGATCTCATCTAAATAGTGGCGATGATCCTTGGGTTCTTTTCTCTTTATTTCTTTAAATTTTGCATGGATGTTATTAATTTATGCAGTGTTCCTTAATGCTATGCTTAACTACTTTTCATAATTAAAGCTTGGCTAAAAAAAATGAACAGTGGGAAGGATTAGTTTTATACAATATAATGAGTTGGATATATGATACAACCAGGCTACAACACTTAAAGAGTCAAGAATCCATGTTGGTGGACAGAGGCACGGGGGCGATGGAAATTTGTCTTGACTGGGACAAAGGTTATTCATGTCCCAAGACTACCAACCTGTATCCTGAAACAATGTGCATTTTGATGTATATTGCATGTCAATTAAAAGATATATCACTTAAAATATAGAGTGAGGACTCTTTTGAGTCATGAAAAGGGAGAAATTCAGAGCCTTCTTGGGTCAGAAGCAGAACATGTGAGATAACCAATGTCTCCCACCTTGCTGAGCTAAGCTCAG